>JAAZQE010000487.1:0-22454 GCA_013620735.1 Clavariopsis aquatica | reverse complement strand
CCCGGATGCCCCGATCATGGGCCTTTGCGCGCAGAATGCTGCAGTCTGCCCAAAACAGGCACGGCCACAACAAAGTGGAAGATGACAGCAGGCGCCATACTGACGTAAGGCAAGGGGATGTATCCCAGGGGCACCGCGCTGCCGGAAACCGATTCTTGACAGCCGGTATTGTGGCCTTCATCGGTGGCACTGCGTTTCGCACACTCCGGCTACCAAACATATCATGAGCAATGCCGCTGCTCGGAGAATTTCCGATGCAATGTGGTGCAGCGTCTCGTTCTCACGGAAATATCACGTCTGGAGGCGGCCTTTGGCGATGCTGTTCAATGCCTCAACTTCGCCTCGTGTCGCAGAGCCGTGCCCCGATATGGACAGGCAGTGCGCCCCCATCATGATGCCCGTTCAGGCACGTGATGACCGCGAACACAGTGCTTGCTCAGCTTCGACGCACCTTGCTACCCCACAGAGGAATCCCTCTTGGCCATGTTTGAGCCATGTCGGGGAGAAGCGTGGCGCAGTTCCACCAGATGAATACGGGTTCCTGCAAGATTGGCTCAAGCAAAAGCTCGAGGGGTCCAACAGATCGTTCTACGTGTCGCAACGATTGCGCAGGTGCACTACCCAGCAAGCACTGGCAATTAACCGACAGAACCCGTGTAGCACAGAACCGTGCTGCGCGCCACATTTCAAATTCCAAATCGCATAGCCGGGTTGAGTTGGTGAAGGTTGGAGTGGAGTTGAGCGCAGTGACAGAGCTAGCCCTTTGGAGAACTGCTGTTCATTCCTCGTGCAGAAATATTAGACGAAAGCGAAGGCCCCTGTCTTGCCAACTACACTGCTCGACATGTCCTGTGTGGATGGGGATGCAGGGGTGATGTTGCGACGTCCGGGAATGGATAGTATCAATGACCTTGCCCATAGCCATAGGGGCAAGTCAGCAATTCTCCTTCAGCGTCCGTGCTCAGCAACCGCAGCAGATCTGATACATTGTGATCGACTCTCAAACGGATTCCAGATCACACTGAGGACTGCCACAGGCGCATTCATGGGGGGCGCCCAGATGCATAGATATGCCAGCTGTCGCATTGTGAACCAAGAAGAGGATGCCGCACGTCAAGTTCTTCATCAGGACAGCTTCCATGCAAGTCGCGAGAGCCTCCACGTCCCAGTCGCATGGTACCGAGTAAACAGGAAACGCCCTGCTTGACGAAATTACCGTTGAAAATAATGTCCGCGGTGCATCTACGTTGAGACAGGGCTATCCTATCGTAGTCGGGTCAAGGCAGTACAGCCTCATGGCCCTGAGTTTGCACACGTCACATGGTCACGTGTAGATGATGTGATGAAGCGACAGACAGAAACCTAGCCTTGGGAGTGGTGTGGTGAATGAACCGCGAACGGCCAACGAGGGCAGCCCAACAGAGATGCCGGTCATTGTGCGCGTAGGCGGCTTGAATTGGTCGGCGAAATAGCATGCATGAGGGTAAGCTCGCCGACTACATGAGGCCAAGTGAGAATTGCATACAGAAGCGCAACTGACGCCTGACGTCCCCAAAGAACAATCCGATTCTGCCTCGCGAGCTCCGAAAATAGAGAGCGAACTGGGGCCTGATTCAGCATAGTACCGTTCGAGTTAGCACGGCGGCTAAGAAACTAGCGTGCCGCTAGTCCAAGCAGGTCGAAATGAGTCTTCTGTTTCAATAACCTCATTTCGACGCCGCTGTGTTGCTAATAGACATTGGGCAGTGCCATCTTCACGCGCGGCGAGGCCGACTTGGGTCGCAGATTGAGGGTCAAGTCAAAGAATGGTAATGCTCCTTCTATTCTACAGGGTTCGGCTTGCGCACTCAGGTCCGCCTGGACCCTCTCCATCACTTCGCCATGGCATCAAGAGCGTTGGAGAATATCTTGACCAGCTTGCTAGTTTCCTCCAGGCCCACGCTGAACCGGACAAGATTGGCGTCCACTCCCCACGATGCGCACTGCACGCGTTAGACAAATTAACTCAGTTGCATGTCCAACATGTACTTACCCAATCCAGTTCTCCATAGTGAGCGAGAATCACGTAGGGCGAGCTGCCGCGGCATTAGCATCCACGCGTCTCCCAACCAGAAGGGAATCCTGCATGCTTGTCTTACCTCAGTGTGAAGTTGGTGCCTAGGCTGGGTCCTTTGACCGTGTCAAGGTTGTCAAAGAAAGCCACGGCGTCTTCTTTTGAGTAAAAGGTGGCAGAAAGCAGTCCCCCGTAGCCGCCGTTCGGGGTACGGCATCTATCATAGAGTAGCTTCGTATCGCTATACTTTGGGTAGTTCACTTGCTTCACTATTACGCCGATTAGATGCTACCATTCGCGAGGATGTGGGTGGTCAGGCGCTCACCTCGTGGGTGTGCACGCAAAATATCGCAAATGGCCTCAGCATTGGCATTGGTTCGTTCAATGCGTGAGACAAAGTCTCTACTGTTGCGCTCGAGGAAAATGCTGTCCTCAGCCCAGTGGTTGTCTTCGTAGTCTTGCTCCCAGATACTCTTGAGTTTCGCATAATACTTCCCTTTCGGGTTCAACACGAGACTGTGATGGGTTAGCAAGCAGTCTGTTTGTTAGTCATTTCGCACACACCTTCCTCCCATGACATTACTGTCACCACTGAAAACCTTGGTCAGGCTGCTCACAATGATATCACCATAGGGCAACACATTCACATTAAGGAAGTTCCCTATGGTCTCGTCGACGACCACGTAGAAGTCGTATTTGTCTGCAAGGCTCCTAATGCGTACGAGGTCTGGAGATCGTAGAAGTGGATTGCCAGGGAACTCTGTGAAGAGCGCCAGATATTTCTCTCCAGCCTCTAGTCGCTTCTCTAGGTCGTCCAACTCCTCTGACGAACCAAAACCGTAGAATAAGCATCCCGGTCCAAACTTTTCGACCACCTTGAGTGTGTCTATGTATGGGAACCTAAATTGGTCAGCATGCTACCCTAGTATTGTTATTTTAGTTCGTACCCATAGACAATGCTTTTTAGTTGGCCTTTGGCCGCTAAGGCATTCCGATGCGCATTGAAAATCGCGTTCATACCACAGGGATATAAATAAACGTCGTCGTCTGAAAAGTCAGCAACTTTCCTGACCCTCTCAACATCCCTCTCCAACGTCAGTGCCTCTGGAAGCCCGACATCTGCAGTTAAGGACCCTGCAATACGTCGGCGCACGGCTAGCTTTGCATTCTTAGTCAATGACAAATCTAAATTCCGTCCGAATCTCTCCTCGACGAATTGTGTTGGGTCTTGAGTCTCGATGGTACCATTAGGTTGGTCTGATGGGTTGCTGATGTCAATAGAGGTCTTCTTCTGGTAACGTCTTGGGCCTTTGCAGAAGCGAGAGGAATCGCTTAGAGTTGCACAATCCACGAGAATGCCCTTTATGAGCAAGTTATGGCAGAACTCCGCTCGTCGACTTGATATGCCATCACCAGAATGTTGCCAATACGTCTTGGCAATGTTAAATTTGCCACTGGGAAACAGCACGGCAGATATCTTGGGGGATATGAGAACTAGCTCTTTGGATCGTGCCTTCTCTGCTTCAGGAACGAGATCGAGGATTCGTACTTGCTGTTGATCCAGTTCCGGGGATTGTCGATTGAAGAACTCGAGACATCTTGACGCAGTAGCATGTGAAGGGAAGAGGATAGCCCGTTCACCAGTTTTTCCATACTTTTCTACTATATCGACAGAAAATCTCTCAATAGATTTGTGTATAAAAAATCTAGATTATTAGTGGAGTGGTATGAGGACTCTGAATGACTCCTACCTCGGGTATCCGGTTTTCATCTTGCTAAGAACCCATTCTTCCCCCTCTTCGTACCCTACATTTGCTCTCCATGTTGGAAGAGACACACTAACGGCCTCCAAACATTGTTAGCAGAATGCTGGGCTGGAAAAGGTGAGTTGGAGGCTCACGTGCTCAGTCATTGGAGGGAGGGTCTCCCCAACCTCGACATCATTTTCGAACACCATCTTGTAAGGTGATTTCGGTAAACGGTCAATCCAACAGCCGAAAGTGACAGAAAGGGATGAGAGCAATCAATGCATGAATAGGTATTTGAAAAGACGCCGTGTCACGATATCAATACTAACGTCTTAGTCCCCATGCACTAGCTCCGATTTCGGCAGTCAAAAAAAATAACTTATCGATAAGAGCACCACACCAACACCAGCCACATGCACAGACCAACAGCACAAGCCACACCGAAAACCTCGAACTTTTTTATTTTCCAACTTCCACCAACCCACACCAACCACATCGACGATGGCCCCGCCCATGACAAAAAAGAGGAAGCTACAGCACAGTGATGAGAGTGCTAAGAATGATTCCGGTCTCCCTAGTAAGGGACGACAGGAGGAGATTCAATCGACCATAGGAAAGCAGACTCCAAGCTCCAGTTTGCATGATGGCGGAAAGCCACAAAAGAGACGGGATCAGACGATCCAGGACGGCGTGTATACAGCAGAAGTATACAAATCCAATATGTTTAAGTTACAAGTCGACGAGCTGTTGCAACAAGTCAAGCCGAGATACGGGAAGAGGGAAGCACCGGCAGAGAATGCGATGCGCACCCTCAAGGGCATAATTGAACAGCTTCCTAGTCGCGAGCCCTTATCAGTACGTACTCTCGCACAAGTCTGTCCTACCGCTAGACTGACTCTACCTAGATCTCTGAAGCCGAGACAAGACTCCAGTCCCACGGAATACGCATACCTTTCCCCAACCCGCGCCCTCTAAAAGATGCAAAGTACAAACTACAATATGAGCGACCTTCTAGCATAAATGCGACAGGAAGTTATCCACTGAAAATTGCGACCAGGTCGGACGACGGAATAGCCATCGATTTAGTCGTAACAATGCCGAATACTATTTTCCAAGAGAAAGACTACCTGAACTACCGATATTTCTATAAGAGATCGTACTATCTGGCCTGTCTGGCAGCTGGAATCCAAGACTGCAAGGATCATAAATTCCAGCTCTCGTTCGACTGCTTGAACGGAAACCAGCTACAGCCGATTATCGTCATTGATTCTATTGGGAACGGGGGAGCTGATGATTTCACTAGTTCCAAGTGTCGCATTCACATCATCCCAGCCTTTCCAGAAAGGACCTTTGTGGAAAGAAAATTAGTTCCCAGTGCGAATTGTGTTCGCCCAAAAGGTGTCAACGAAGAAGTTGATGGAAAATCATTAAATGCAACCCCGTTTTACAATGCCACTCTGCAGTCTGACGCAAGCATTACCGCATATCTCAAACTCCTTCATTCGACAGGAACCACTTGCGATGCTTACAAGGATGCTTGCATTCTTGGACGAGTGTGGTTGAAACAACGTGGATTTGGAAGTACATTGCGAAAAGGCGGCTTTGGTAACTTCGAATGGGCCGCAACAATGGCAGTGCTTCTACAACCCAACCCAGGAAGTGGCGGATCACCACTTTCTGTGGGTTACAGCAGCTATCAATTGTTCAAGGCAACTCTTCAATTTCTGGCCTATAAAAACCTGTCGAAAAAACCCTACATCTACCAAGCTCCCGAAATCACGATTCCAAAAACAGATGGTTCTCCAATCATCTTTGATGGGCCTCGAGGCCTAAACATTCTTTTTAAAATGACTCCTTGGTCATATGCTCGCTTACAGCTTGAAGCCAAGTTAACCGTCGAAACGCTTGGGGGATCTTCTTTTGACCATTTTGAGCCTACCTTCATTCTCAAAACAAACCTACTGAAGTATAGATATGATGCTTGCCTAGAGATACCCATATCTGCGCTAGGGCTTGACCCGACAAGTGAAGAGTACGATGACAAATTGGAGGATGTATGTCGGAAGATGTACAATGTCTTAACGCGGGCGTTTACTGATAGAGTCACGGCGTTGGCCTTTCTGATGCCGGACGAGAAGGCTTGGGGCATATCCTCTTCCAAACCACCGGAAAATCAACGAGGTTCCATTCTAATCAATATCGCAACTAACCCTGCCAACGCCAACAGGACTGTAGACCATGGGCCGGCCGCAGAGAATAAAAAAGAGGCTGCTTCTTTCCGACAATTCTGGGGTGAGAAAGCTGAACTCAGGCGTTTCAAGGATGGAAGCATTCTTGAAAGCGTAGTTTGGTCTCTCAAAGATACATCTGCCCCAGTCTTGGAACAAATTGGTTTATACATCCTCCAGCTACACCTCGGTACTCAAGTCACAGACAGAGCAATGTTCACCAGTGACTCTTTCGCTCATCTTATCCCCTCTGGTCATATCCAAGGACAGTCAGGCGTTTCAAGCTTCCTACCATGCATGAACGCATTTACAGTTTTGGAGAAGGACCTCCGTGCTCTCGAGGGACTCCCACTCACGATTCGACATATCTTTGCCGCTGATCCGTGCCTCCGTTACTCCACTGTTGAGTCTCCTAGCACGTCCATGGCGAGCGCTACACCGGCATCTGTCGTCGTACAATTTGAAGGCTCTGCTCGTTGGCCTGACGATCTCTGTGCGATTCAGCGAACGAAGATAGCATTTCTTCTGAAGCTCACTGATTTGTTATCTGACGCTCAACCGACTTACTCCACTCACCTTGGGCTCGAGAATCCTTCCCAGCCTTCGCAGAATCAAGCGTACCTTGATATCCTCCTACCATCGGGATTTTCCTTTCGTCTTCGCATACATCACGACCGCGAGGCAACTCTACTTGACCGCCAGCTCAAAGATAAGTCTTTGGATGGGCAGTCACGCGAGTCTGCTGCCTCTGCACTCGCCGCGTACAAACGCGATTTTCTCAATGTTCCAGCTCACACTCAAGCTATCCAAACCCTCTGTACTAGATTCCTTGCTCTTTCGCCAGCAATAAGGCTGACAAAACGATGGTTCGCCTCTCACCTCTTATCATCCCACTTCTCCCCTGAGTTCATAGAGCTTTTGGTTGTGCGCACCTTTCTGCAGCCCCACCCATGGCCAGTTCCCTCTTGCGCAACAACTGGCTTTCTTCGAACCATTGCTTGGGTGAGTCGGTGGGACTGGCGACACGTCCCCCTTGTCGTTGACTTCTCCTCTTCATTCTCCAACAATCCAACAGATTTAGAAGGAACTGGTCCTAAGGGGATGAAATCGGAAGATATCGAGAAGATTCATACCCGTTTTGAGGCATGGCGACGAATTGATCCTGCCATGAACCGTGTGGTGCTGTTTGCAGCCACAAATCTGGATACGGAGGGAACGACGTGGACGAATAAGGCGCGACCGGAGAAAGTTGTTGCCGCAAGAATGACGTCATTGGCAAAGGCCACAACGAATCTCATGAAATCGGAAGATGATATGATGTTGTCCCGTTTGGGCGCAGACGCAGAGGAAAGTGGGCGGATTGAAGCACTCGTCCCGGAGAGGCTTTTCGCCTGCCAGCCCCAGGACTACGACATCGTTATCTACCTATCGTCAAAGCACGCCACATCTGGAAAGAAGAAACCTAAACCCATGTACAGAAACCTTCAAGTGCAACAAGGATCGGACTATGCAGCGGGTGCGGAGACGTGGGGTTTCAATCCTGTCGCGCTGTTTGTAGAAGACTTGCAGAATGTGTATGGCGATGCCATACTCTGGTTCTGGGATCCCGAAAAGGCGGATTTCATTTCTGGGCTCTGGAACCCCATTACCACAACGTCGAGGACATGGAAAGTCAAGGTTGGATGGAGCAGTATGCCTGTTGTCAAATCCGAAAACGCTGTGGAGAATGGCAGTAACCAAGAGCAAGACGTGGAGCTGCACGTGAATAAGGGTGCGATTTGCAATGAGGTTGCGAGATTAGGTGGTGAGCTGATCCGTAGCATCGAGGTGAATCGATAAGCGCTCTGGTCTAGTCCCGACGAGCAAGACGGGCAAGTCGAACAAGCATAATACGTAATTCATACACCTGTTTCATGCACATGGCTTGAGAATTAGCGAGATTTTCCTCTTTGCGCACACGTCGTCTTCATCTTAAGCCGCACCTCTATCTGGGGAGCCGGGGACCTCGGATGTTGACCAACACGTGACCACCCGACCACACCCCAGTGGTTCCTGCTCTAGCGAAGCTTTGCACCTCTCAATCCCACACATATCCGCCTCCACCAGACGTGGTCTTCAGATTGGCCACACATCTGCCTGCATCGCTCCAATATCGGCCCTTATGAATCCCTTACAAAGCCCGGGCCTTCCGCTAGCAGCTTGCATTTCCACGCCTGAGGCCGCGTCCCTCGGCAGTTGCTATTCGTGCTTTCCCGCGCCGCTTCGAGCTGCGCGAGCCATCGTCACCAAGGCCTTTCCCCGGCCCATCATTGGCTTCCCCGCAAATTTTCTGCTCCACAGATATCCCGGGGTCGGCTCATCATGCAAGACCCTTGTTTAGCTGGGGCTCGTGATGGTTTGAGAGTTCCAGGCACCTCCGCGAGCTTCGCAAGTACACCTCCGCAGCTGCCAGCGACACCTTGAACACCACGGGCTGTTTCTGGAGCGTCACGAAGGCTGTCACGGTATACCGTCGAGTTCGCGATCCATTCAATGCCTCTGGACCTTGCCATGGACATGGATGTCGCCGAGAAACCCAAAAGCGGCCGAACCAAGCGCGTGTATCGCTGCCGACACTGCGCGAGAAGTACGTCGGTCGTGAGTTCGAACCACCGCACATGCTAAGAAGGGTTTTAGTTTTCAAGCGCAGTGAGCATTGTAGTCGCCATGAACGGGTACACACACAAGAGCGGCCATTTCCATGTGGCTTCTGCGAACGGAGATATGCTCGAAAGTACGCGACAGATTCCTTCCGACAAGGAATGGACTAACATGAGTAGGGATCTGGTAAAGAGACACGAGCGGTCTCTGCACGCAGAAGCTTACCAGGCTGCCCATCCAGAAGAGTTTCGCCGCAGTTCTTTCCAATTGAGCGATCAGGGTTATCCTACAGGAACCGGGCACGACAACCTCGAATCAACAGAGTCCTCAAGCACCTCCAATCCTTTGACTCCACCGACCGATGCCGCCGTTATGGATTTCAACGGACATGCAAGTATTTGCACTTCGGATAACCTCTTCAATGTGGAACACACTTTTGCACAATCACCTCTTGGCCAATTCTCACCGCCTGCATCATTGCATGAACAAGAGAGGAGAGCATCCATAATGGGACCTTTGACAGATCACTCTTTTCAGCCAAGCGGCCAGCCTGTCATTGTTGAATTTAGTCCTCTCGAATTGTGGTCTAATCACCCTCTGGAATCTCTCCCAGATGCCACAAACTTAGAGTCGCCAGCTAAGCGACGTAGAATCGAGATTGATCCGTTGTTACTTTTTGATACTGATAAACAGATTCCACCCCCGTTCCCCCCCACGATCTCGTCACATGTATCATTCTCCCATCCTCCAACCCACGATTATCCATCGAGGCAACAAAACAATGAATTCTACTCAAACCAACATGCGCTACCCACGACTGAAGAACCCTCGTTATTTGGCGACCTTTATACCGGAGATCCTCTTTTCCAAGATTTCGCAGAAGGCTTGATATCTGCAACTCCATCACAATTACCCCTACAACACCCTCTCATACAGAAGGAAAATTATTTTGAGCTCCCAGTATTCAAGTTTAGTGAAAGAACACGACAGAAAATATGTGAGGATGCTAGATCAAGGCTTCCCACAGGAGAGCTAGTAGAAGCTCTCTTCCCCACCGTTGATGATCTAAACCACTTTTTCTCTGACTACATGCATTGCTTCCACCGCCATTTTCCCATCCTTCATCTAGCGTCGCTAGATGTGACAGAGACTCCAAGCCCACTCATATTTGCAATATGCAGTATTGGGGCACAATACCGCTTGGCGAGGCAAAAGGCAAAGAATCTATTTGCATTAGCTGGTACCATGAGCTCATATGCACTCCGCGGAGGTCTACCTATCACTACGGGAACTCCTAAACCTGGACCACTCTGGATAATGCAGACTAGGGTGCTACTATCCCTATGTGGCATGTTTAGTGGCAAAACTAATGTCGTGATGCGGACTATTGAGAATCTTGGTCTTTTTGCGATTGTGAGGATCTCTAGTCCCTCTTGAAGATCGATTATACTGATATGGTATAGGACTATCGTCTTCGGAAATCTGCACTGAGCCTTGACGCGGATAAACAACTGGATTGGGAGGACTGGATCTGCCGTGAGTCTAGCAAGAGGCTTCTTTGTGGGATGTTCATTGTATCAAACCTCATATCGACAACATTTGGGATTAGTCCCGGTTTCAATCACACTCATGATCTTGAATTCGAGGTTTTGGACGAAGAAAGACTATGGAATGCGAGGTCTGCACAGGAGTGGAGAGATTCGAAAGACAACCTGACTATTCGAAGTACGATTCGAGCTACAATGGCACGGATGATCTTCGACGAGGAATCAAACCAAAGCAACCATCCCATCCACATATCTGGTCTTACAATGCTTCTCATAATGCATGCTGTCAATATTCAAATGTGGAATCTGCTTCAATGCAGCTTGGCGAGCTCGAAAATACACGATACCGTCATAGAGTCTGCCTCTGCTACTCTCACAAGATGCGAAGAGATCATAGCCAGCGTACGTGGAGGGCAAGACCACAGCCATACTTGGGCTGATGCGGAAGGACCTTTAATGTTCAACTGTCAGGGCTTGCTTCGGATTGCCTACATTCGGCTGTTTTCCAATGCTAGCGCTTTCGACCGCCTTACATTACTTACCGACAACCCACAAGATATCGCAACTGCAGTGCGAGTCTATTCAGAATCTCCCCAGAAACGGAACCAAAACCTTATGAGGTCTATTACGAAAGCCTTCGAGATGCTTCTAGCAACTGTGAAAATCGGATACTTGCTGCTGAGAAAGACTGCAGCGCTGAGTTGGAGCATTGAGCACGCTATTGCTGGATGGGATGCAGGTAAGCATTCTCCTTATTACGTTGCATATTTTCAACCCCGAAGGAACCAAACAGGCAACCTAGTAGATTGTAATCAGCTTGTAAAATTTCTGCCAGTGGGTACAACAAACCTAGCAAACAACATTGACCATTTTGTCTTTGGCCTGAAACCAGCCTTCTCTCAACCTCAAAGAATTAGCATATAATGCCCATATGCTCCCTACTGACGAAGCTTTAGCATTATTCCTAACAAAGTGGGTCCATGCAATTGAGGTAGAAGGACTTCTTGTACCTCCCAGTGCTGAAGAAAGGCATGTCTTAGAAGGGTTGAAAGGACTTTTGGCAGAAGTAGGGAGCGAATACAACGGAGGTGGATCGCTTGCTGCACAATTAGCGCACTTCAGCTCCACAACACTAAACGACTGTTGGGTCTGGGGTGTTACGCCTAGAATGGCAAATATCCTACAACAATTGGCACACGCGTACGAGAAGGATTACAGAGATTTGATTTCTATCGAAAATCAAATTCATCAAGACCTAGGAATACCTCCCTCGGCGGTTTTATAGATTCATCTAGGAGATGCAACTCTACGGTGTAGGCTTGCATTCATCCTTTTGGGTTAGGGCTAGAAATTATGTAGACTCACAATGAATTGATCCATAATCAAGCACTCTAGATATTGTGAATTTCATCCAACTCGAAGCACCATTCCCTGAAACTCCTTTGTGTTACTTCTCCAGGTTTTCCAGAAATTCCAGAAAGGCAGCCTGACATTTCTCCGCCTGCGTAACGTAAATCTCGTGCCCCGGGCCCTCGACAATTACCAACTTTGAGCCCTCAACCCTCTCAGCTAGCCACTTCTGCTCCTCTACCTTCGTTGCAGCGCTCTGGCTAGGCGCTAATATCAACATCGGAACTTTGATCTTCTCCAAAAACGGCCGTGCATCTAGTGTTGACAAGAACTCTGCATAGCCAGCCAGACCATCACCATCACTTACGCCGATCTGGTCGAGGTACCAAGGGAGGTAAGCTGGGTCGGTGATAGGAATTGTTCCGGGAAATTTTGATAAAGCTTCAGCCCAGCCGCGGGAGCCGAGGGTGCGGCAGGCAGTAGGCCATGAGGTTTGGCCAAAGGCGAAGAGTTGTAAGGCTAGGGCGGGAAGATGTGTTGGCGTTGAGCAGACGGTTAGTGATAGAAGCCTTTCGGGATATCTACTTCTGGTTAGATGCTCTCCCTTTTGAATCTAGATAATGTTGTAGCATGTAATTGGAAGATAGTTACTTTGCAGCTAAGATTTCGCCCAGCATGCCTCCCGTACTTTCCCCAAGAAAGTGTACCTTCTCCACCCCCAGCTGATCCAGTGTATCTACTATCTCTCCTAATATTGTATCGACGTTGTACTCGTATTTATCCCCTGGTTTAGGGTAGCTGGAATATCCGTGGCCGCGAAGGTCCCGACGTATCACTCTGTATTTGCGGGATAGGATGGGGATCCAGTGGTACCAGAATTCTGCATGGCGCCCGAACCCATGTTGGATTAGGATTGTTTCTGAGGGCTTCCAGGGGTCGACAAAGGAATTTAGGATGTAATGTGACTTTTGGCCGTTTGGGTGGTGGATGTAGGTTCGGCCTTGGGAGTCGGTTTCTAAAGGCATTTTTGGGGGAGAATTTGAGCTGTTGATTGGAGGCAGGATTTGAGATAAAGAGGAACTATTGAGATTCAGATTGGTTTTCTAGTATTAAAGCTAGCTAATTGAGTGTAGCTGGGGGTTTTGAACATTAGGCTCGTTCCCCGCATGCCCCACAATGCCTGATTGAGTTGCACCACAAACCCCAATAAAGGCTTGTTTAACATTAGTACCATTTGATTCACTGCAATAAGTTCAGCCCGTTATATTATCTTTAGGAAGAGTAATTCAAGCAATGTACCAGCACCCGAGATCATTCCTACCAGCTTATACGCCTGAGCCAACTCCAACCTTTTTGACGCCAATAATTCTTCTCTATACGGCTTCTCCGTCTAATTTAGAGATGACAAAAATAAATTCATAAAGATATCACATTGCCTCTAGTGTAACGAAATACCTTGAGCTGGGGGAAGAAGGATGTTGCTGATTAGCAAGATGTGATTTTCAGACATGTAGTCTTGGATATGTTTAATGGTAACACGGATCTGTTAGCCTGGGATAGTCGTGCATCAGAGTGCATAGGTAGCGCATGGGTAGTGCATGAATAGTGTACTTTCGATTCCTCGGTTGCTCCTACATGTGGAGCTAAAAGTTCATGACCAATGCCCTTGATTTTCTCAGTTTCGATCAAGGACGGCGAATCCTAAAAGAAGAGTCTGGTCTTGAAATCTTGCAATTTCAACTATCAGTCAATGACACAACGGCCCAAGTTGCCTCCAATAGTTACAAGGAGAGTGTTGGAAGGAAATTCTTCAGCTTTTCTTTCATAGGATAAAAGTGAAATCAATCTACCTGTCCCATGCAAAAGATGACTATGTCATTGTTGATATTTGCAAGGTGAATCAGTCATACATACTAACTAAAATGTTTAAAATACATTTTTGGGCCGAATTTGATGAACAGATATTCTCATCGCTCAATCTACACCCAATCAGGGCCGTTTATCTCAAGTTTGAAAGAATCAATGCTCAAATGCCGACGAGCAAAGTATCATGTTCAACTTCTTTCGTAAATTTACGCATGGTTGTTAGCCTACTAGCAGCTACAAAAGTAAAGAAAGATTTCATCCCGATGCTAAGTCTGAGAATTGAAGTTCTGTGTGCAGTATTCATTTGTGAATAGATGCTACGAAGCTGGTGACTGACGCTGAATAAAAACTGTAAAGCGACCCCTCAAAGATCTATGATGGCCTCTCTTCAGGGGGAGGAGGCGCTAGGCCTCTCTCCCCCCTGACGTAAATCACAACAACAACAACAACAACAACAACATGATGGCCTCTCTTGGCTAATTATGTGCTACGTACAAGCTTGCCCTTGATTCTCTAGTGATAATACTTAGTGGCGACGCAATAAGCACGGCAATGACCTTGGTGGGTACCGTGACGTTGCGGGAAAATAGGATACAATGGTCTAGTGCTAAGATATGTTGATATGCTGTACCCTGTATGATTGCACAAATATTCTAGTCCTAGAAATGGGAATTGAATGCAAATTTTCATGGAGACCTCATTGGAGTTAATAGTAGTGTGTACGGTTTTGGACTCTGCGCATAATCGCCATCAAAGTTTAGAACTACAACCTTTGCTCATTAATCAATACCAGACTGTAAAATCACCCACCTCTTCCTCTTCGCCTTCAGCGAACAATTCGGGATTCCCCGAAACGGAAATTATCCACTCTCTTCTAATGAATGGATGAGCAATTGATCTAAGCGTGTTGAGGATACCCTATCTCGGATGTCGCAACTTGGGCGACTTTTGCTGCAGGTACCCGTTCTTTGCACCTCTAAGCCACATTCTTAACCCGAATCACAAACACGTTTACCCAGCGGCTCGTATCTTGAATCTAAGCCGTTGGAATTTTCCTAGTTTCTTTCTCCTTTGGGCTGACAAGTCGACGTGTGCGACGAGGCGCAGCAGGAGTGATTGAGCCTAACCAAGAAGGGGAGAGTATCAACATAATCCTCTTGAAGAGGTATAAAAGACTGCAAAGAATTCAAAATAAAGATATCAGATCCAACAACCAAACACAATGGCTACTTTGAAGACTACCTTTGGAGAATTCAGGGGAAAGAAAGGGGATAGAGTTACCCAGTTCCGTGGCATCAAATATGCTTCTTTACGAGATCGATTGGCAGTGCCGGAGATGATCACGAATTATGGGACTGAGGTAGTTGAGGCTTCAGAGTTTGGGTGAGTGTCCGCCTCTTTCTTCGTAATATTTCTGTATCATTGTTGAGATGGCATGCTGACCCCTTATAGACCACGATCTATCGCCATGGGCGGATGCAGTGGGGAACAACGCAGCCTCATCCAGCAGACAATTGATGATACTCCTCCTTCCCCTCCAATGTCTGGCCTTGAATGCCTCAATCTGAATATTACGGTTCCAGACATTGAACAACCGGAATCACTCCCAGTGATGGTATTCATCCATGGCGGTGGACATCTTATGGGAGCGAACTACTTTCCCCAGTATGACATGGCTCGGCTTGTGAAGTTGTCGATAGAGATTGGATCTCCTATGATCGGAGTGAATATCAAGTAAGCACTGGATGGTAGAGATATACTTGTCAAGTCAGATTGCTTATTCGTTGCAGTTACCGACTCCGAGTAATGGGGAACTTGACTTCTGAAGAGTTGAGGAAGGCCGGATATCCCGGGAACAACAGCCTCCGCGATCAAAGGTGCGCTTTGCAGTGGGTCAAAGCCCATATCTCTGGATTTGGTGGCAATCCCGAGGAATTGACTGTATCCGGGGTGAGCGCTGGAGCGGGCAAGTCAACGTATTGGCGATGTTAAGAGAATTTAACTAACAACTATCAGGCGCTGTTCTGAACCAACTCTTCTCAGAGGAGCCGTTGTTCAAACGTGGCATATCCATGTCCGGTACTCCGCTCATGCTGAAGCCTCTTCCTATCCCGGTCACGGAGATGGCGTATAGTATGGTCATGAAAGAACTTGGGCTTGAGAATGCCTCTGTACCGGAACGCATTCAGCGCCTCTTGACGATTAGCCCAGAGGAGCTTGTCGCCAAAATTCCAATGTCAATCCCTTTGGTACCGTTTCTGGATGGGGATTTCATCCGCACCCAAACGACCTTCACAAACCTCGACGCTGGCACTAATACCTCGGTCCCGGGACGCCACTGGTGCTCTGAATTGATGCTTGGCGACACTCAGCATGACGGAACTATTTATGCCTTTGTGGGCATTTTAGAGCGCAAAGCAGGCATCGCAGCAGCATTCTGCACATCTCTCACCAAGAATGTGACGCGCCCAACTTCGGCCGAAGCAATCCTGAAGGCGTACAACATCACCCCTTCCACTCCAGACGATACCGCGGTGCAGAGAATCCTTGAATTTGCAAACGACATTGGATACTACGCTCCTGCTCTAGGATACGCCAAGTCATGGCCTGGCAAAGCGTACTACTACAATTTCGATGTACCCAATCCGTGGGATGGGGCGTTCAAGGGTTGTGCCACCCATTTGTTGGATGCTGCATTCCTCTTCCAGGGTTACAATGACAAACTATCGGCTGAAAATCGTGAGGTTGCCTTCTCTTTGGCCAAGGACATCATTTCATATGTCAATGGTAATGCCCCGTGGCAGGTGTTTGACAAGGAGAGGGGCGGTTTGAAGCGCTTTGGATCCAGCCAGTCTTCTGTGTCAACATTTGTAGACGGGTGTGGCTGGGAAGGTGGGAGGAGGGACACGCTGTTCCGACTAAAGAATGAGGGCTTGGTGGACCTTGATGAGATTTCGTTGGCTTGGGATGCTTTTGTTGCTGGGCAGTAATTGATACAGAAGCGTAGTATTTGGTACTCATGTAAAGTGTGGACAGAAATCCCGGAGTTTTAATAAATAGTATGTCGATAATATAGTAGTTTTCCTATCTCAAATAAGAGTGCAAAAATAGCTTGTTCCAATGATATTAGTGACTCTAGACCCTTTAATCGCGAACAACTTCTCCAGTCATGACATCACATCCGGATCAACACCACACAAGTATACAATGCATACACATCTCAAAATTGATAAACGTCCTGTTTCCAATCTAATTTTGAGCAGGCGTGAAAAATCGGTTGAATATCATGCACCAGACACATCTACGTACGAGTCCCTGTAGACTTCACGCCGGACCTTCATGCTTTAGGAGAAGAGCGTTTTGTGTGCTACTAACGACGTCTACAGAGGGGTGCGGCATGATTTGATATTCGTCCTTGCGTAATTTCAGGCACGAAGTGATGTGGTGGCGTTCCTGGCTGGTACCCCGAGACATCCCCCAGTGCATAGAATTTACCCCGCACGCAATGAAAACAGCTTAGTGCGGAGTAATTCCGTCCCACCCGCCCAATGTGGGGTCAATTTCATCTCCGCAACCCTTAGGAACGGCAATGCAGACGCAATGTATGAGATGCATCCGGATCGCGATATCCATGCCAGCCATCATTGGTATCTTCTTGTACTTGATTGACGTTGTTTGATTATCAGGGATACTTATCGGATTGAAGAGAGAGAAAGAGAGAAAGAGAGAAAGAAAGAAAGAAAGAAAAAAGGCTTAAGAGAAGACGCAGCGAGAAAAACATGTCGAAACCAGTGGGCATTGTAACCGGAGCGGGCTCAGGCATCGGCCTCGCGGTAGCCACGCACCTAATCTCCAAAGGCTACAAAGTCGTAATCGCCGAACTGAATCCCACGACAGGCACCGAAGCTGCGAAATCGCTCGGTCCGGACGCAACATTCATCCAAACTGATGTTGCTTCGTACAAGTCACAAGCACGGCTGTTCAAGCAAGCATACGAATGGGGTGGGAACCGACTTGACTTTTGCCACGCCAATGCGGGGATTGACGACAGGCAGCTTCTGTACGATCCCGAGGAGAAAGAAGAGTTGGATGAAGAGGGACTGGTGAAGCCGCTGAATACAAAGTCGATGCAAGTCAATCTTGAAGCCGTCATTCAAGGGTTGTGGTTGTTCAAGTACTACGTGAGGAGAAGTAAGGAGGCGGGGGGTGGGAAGGGCAAGTTTGTGGCAACAAGCAGCGCGGCTGGGCTATAGTACGTCTTCTTTGAAGGAAAAAAAAAGAAAAACTCAACTTAAATGCTGACTTGAAAAGCTTCATGTCCACCAATCCCCAATATACAGCAAGCAAGTACGGAGTCGTAGGCTTCACCCGCGCCGCGGGACCCGTCTTCGTCAAGGAGGGCATTACCGTTAATTGCATCTGTCCGGGCTTCATTCCGACAAACCTTTGCCCTCCAGAGATTCTCAAGGTTTGGCCCAAGGAACACATCACGCCCCTTTCGACAGCCATCAAAGCGATTGATGCGTTTTTGGGTGATGATACGATGACGGGGCAGGCCGTTGAGCTCTCTCAGGAGAATATATATTTCAGGGAGATGGTCGATTGGGTCAACGAGAGTCAAAAGTGGATTGGGACCGAATCTTTGAGCATATGGGAAGCGGCGTATGCCAAGGTGCCAGAGAAGTCGGGCTACTAGGGTTGTCAGAGTTCAATTTCGTACTTTACTAAGTGCATGTGTACGTTCCTTCTAGTGTTGGTGCGAGTAATACGAATTTACAAAACATGTTCAATATTTAATGCCCTCCTTCTCCGCCTTTGCAAATTCCTTCCTGATGATCCTAGCATGTCCCTCAGACCGCGGGGTGATATCGCACTCGAACTGCTCCGGGACCGACATAAACCCTCTCACCATAGCCTGCGTAGGCTCGATAATCTTCCCGTCTGGTCCTGTCTTCTTTGCAATGTTGAAGCCCCATAAAACTCGTGAAATGTTGATGTACAGTGAACGCTCAGCAACATGAACACCAGGACACACTCTTCGCCCGGCGCCGTACGTGAAGTGGTCACGCTCGTAGGGATCTGATACATTGATATAGTCGGCTGCTGCGAGGGTATGATTGAGATAGCGAGACGGGTCGAATTCGTCTGGGTTCTTCCAAATTTTGGGATCACGGTGGATAGCCCTATGCGCGAATTAGTTCCGCTTCAAGTGGAAAACAAGCTGTCCGTAGTTTAATAGGCCGACTTCGATGGTCTTCGCATATCCCGAAATCCCTCCACAAAGTACCCCCAAGTAGATATAGCCGGGTTTAACATAATTCCAAAAGCAGTCTTGCCCTTTGATTGAAAATTTGTGGGTGAGGGAAAACCAAAAAAAATGATAGCGGAAAGAATGGGAAAGAACACTTACCACCAATTCAAAACAGCAACCGATCCTTTAGGAATAAAATGGCCCTCATACCAGTCATCTTCCGAAGTCGCATGCGTCATTCCAAACTTGTTCACTGGCCTCCACCTTAGAATTTCTTTGATTAACCCTCTCACATAAGGCAGATCCTTTTCATCATCCCAATCTGGCATCCTCGCAGACCCAACCACCCTATCCAACTCTGCTTGAGCTTTCTTCTGCACATCGGGAAATAACGACATACATAGAACAAAATTGTTCAGTGTAGTTCCTGTAGTCTCGGATCCGGCCTCGATCAGTCCGCCACAAGTATATGCGGCAGACAGGTCATCGATTCCGCTTTTCGCAGGGTCATTCAGGTAGAAGGTCTTGGTAAAGCAGTCGCGGGCCTCTCCAGCATCGGTCTCGCGCTTTAGGCGGTTCCAGAGGTCGAGGTAGATTTTGCTGTCGTGGTCGAAGACTCGCTTGCCAAAGGTGCGCCAATTACCCAATAGCCATTCGGGAAGGAAAGCGAGAGATGGAAACGAGTCAATAGCATGTGCGCCAGGCGCCCTGCTCTATTGTTAGCACTCTGGTTAGTCAAGTTGGCGAAAAGGAACTTGCGTCATCTCCGTGAAGTTGTCAATAATATCAAAAATCTTCTTAATCAACGGATCTTCCCACGATGGAATCCGATACCCATAGGTCACTAGCATGATCACCGATGCGGCATATCTCCTGTTCTGACTGTAAAATCCTTCCGGGTTGTCCAGAAACTCGGTCAACAGCTGTTTCGATTCAAAATCCTGTACTGGCTGATATTTCACCGATGTGGTGAGGTTGAGCAATGTATGGCTGTGCTTGCGAATCGACCTCCACCGTGGACCATATGGCATGAATAGCTGGCGCCGACCTGCACTGGCTACATCCTGGGCAAGCGGTGCAGGTGATCGAGACGAGTACACGGAGCTTTTTTTGTCCATGAGGCTCTTTACGACCAGGGGAGAAGAAAGCCAGACAAAGTCCGTTCCACCAATTTTGGTGTAGAAGAGATCGCCATATTTCTGGTGCCAGTCGATGACTTTCGTGCGGACGGCTTCGGTATCAGCAAGGTCGAACATGTTTCCCACGAAGGGGAGGCCTTTTGGGCCTGGTGGAAGTTTGCGCCGGCGGGAATCCTGAAGATTATTAATATGCAGTGTAGTCAAAAGGATCGATGATACACACTTTGAGAACATTGGGAACAAGAAGAAAGTATATTGTCAGGAAAAACACGAACGGGGACGAGACAACCAAAATTGCTTTCAATAGCACAGGGGAGAGGAAGGCCATGATGTTGAGCTCCCTTGGCGAGGCGATGCACGAGATGCAAAAGTCGGTCAAATGATATCGTTTCTGTTTCTTTCCATGTGCTTATTTGAAGACTATGCCGTTAGCCCCAAAAGGTGTTTGGAAACTGGGGACCTGCAAATGCTGCTGCGTCTGGGGTAGCCCCTCATGTCCCCCGCACATGAAGTGCCCCACAATCTCCCTTATGGGCCATGTTAGAGGTAGCGCAAACGTCCGACTTGTTGTCACGATAGGTCTTGGAAATCCAAACAACCTTGTCCCTACGCCTATAAACAATCGCTGGGCTTGATGCAAGCCAGGGTCAACGACAGGGAGAGCGAATGTTTGGTGTACTAAACCCTGTTCAGAACCCAATACCAGCATAATGGTAAGCTATGAAAGGAATGCAACAAGGTATGGCTCATTGGAAGATAGAAGGTGGAAAAGAAAGCAAAAAGATTGAACCTAATAGATCGATGACGTGACTCTTCTCGAGAGATGGGAGATACCCGCCATGGGAGGGTCCCACCGTAGGCGTGTGGAGGTTTTTCTCGTCCTTAAGTGGGCGTGATCAGGTCAAAATATTTTCGTACAGAGATCTAGTAGCTTGATGATGGTTCCAATTTAAAAAAAAAACAAGTGCTTGATGGAAGAGTGACGAAACGAACGGTCGAGAGACAATCACAGTGTGGGAACATGTGGCAGCGTTTTGATTGGTCGGTATGCTCACCGACACGAAGGCGCCCATGGTCAACAGCTGCTGGTTGAATTCGACCTGATATCGACATTTTTCCCTTCAAGATCTCACGCTACTGCATTAAAGGCTTAAAAATGTACGCATTTACACCTTCTAGATGCTGCTAGAACCAACTTTGGCGAGTATTGCGCTGAACATACGATGCATCACCCGATCTCGAAAATGTCGCGTTCCATTGAGCCACCACCCACCGCCCGGCGCAGTCCGAACAACTCACCTGATTCTACACTCACGCAACGCCAGAACGTTATCGCCCACGTGTTGCCGCAGCACAATCTCCTGAGTGCGTTGTATTGATGCCGTCCCAATGCAGGATGATAATCCTCTCAACAAAGCCTCTGCTCCATATAAAACATGCACAATGCCTGGGCACTTGTGTTCCACCATCATCAGCAACATACAATCCACTACAATCATAACTACATTGCATCTCACACTTCACATCGTCTAGTGAAGTCGTACACCAAACTCGTCGAACTCATTCCAACAACCCGCAACTTGAAGTCCGACTCGAACGCATCATTAAAATCATGAGCTCTGACATGCGTCACCAAAGCCAGAACCACGCCGGCAGCTGCATCGGGCACTGCCGAGCACAGCGCTTCGCACTAAACTACTACACCACAGAGCAGTACGAAAAGGACAAGGCCGCCATCAAATCCTACGAAGAAGGCTGGGATCGCTGGGACGGGCCAATATGGCCATGGCGGCAAACAAACAATCCTGAAGCGCAAGCCAAGTTGGAAGAAACCTGGGAAGGGTGCTGCAATACGCCGCCTGAACATGGAAACACTCTTGGTAAGCCATCCGTCGCATGAAGGCGAGCCCAGAATTCACAGCTAATGATTTGATAGCAGCTTCGTTCCCCACAGAGAGCCAGACAACAAAAGTGCGGCCCACACCGCCCAGCGTCCCCGTCTCCAAGCCCGGGTCGCTGTGGCAGTCACGAGCAACCTCGCCCTGTCCAACGTGCGGTGGTGCTGCTACGCCGTGCAACCTCTGAGCAGAGCGCGCTCAGACTCAAATTAGCTCTTTTTTTTCTTTCTTTCTTCCCTTGCCTTTTTGTTTTCCCCTTTCTTTCTTTCTTTCTGTCATCCCCTCTCTCCTAGATTGCGAGGCGGTCGACTCGATGGCGTTAGGAGTTGTGTTCACGGCTAGCATAGGCACAGGCACAAGCACAAACAACAGCTACAGGTACAGGCGCAGGCACTGGGAGCGACTCACCTGCAGAGTCGCGTCGGCGCATTGCGTGAGGGTCTTTGGACTCCATGTCGCGATGGATCGACAAGTGTTTTGGAAGTGAAAGATTGTCATCAGGGAGGACTTTTGAAGTTGTCGCAGCGCCGAGTTATGAAACCAGCGCCTAGCCTTCAAACCCCAAGCGCGCATCATGACTCGCGGCGTTCCGTGGCCACGGCACGCCAAATTCTGCTGCTCTCGAACAACGTAACAGAGTCTGGCGTTGTGACCAAGCGGTCTCTTCTAATTTAGATCCCTTTATATCTTAATATTAGACCCTGATCCATATACCTCATTGCACCGTATACCTC
>JAAZQE010000486.1:0-22547 GCA_013620735.1 Clavariopsis aquatica | reverse complement strand
TCCCCCGCCACTCTACTACACCACAACATGAACCAACAAATCAGCCACTCAGTTATATGATGGACTTCTTTTGCTTTTATATGTAGCTTGCGCCTTTGTTATGGAATCACTTCATGCCCCTATTTAGATTTGGAAGTAGCGATATCATGACCCTTCTAAGTGTGGAAGAATTTAGAAAAACAACACGGCTCCAATATTCTGAGACTACAGGGGTTACCAGTATCTGAACATCTGACTATAAATACTTTGTGTATGATCATCCACCTCCAATTACCACATTTGTCCAGCACTTCCCTAAAGCATGAAATACAAGCCAAACAATTCATATCCAGGACCCTGCAGTTAACCTGATCCACAAACTCGGCTCAAAGGAAAAAATAAACCAACACACAGACAACTGAAACTAGCCGCAAGTGGATAGACTAAAAATGAAGCCAAATTATGAGCTTTGTCCGTTGTTGGAGAGAGCGATAAGCAGACTATTATGACGATTAAGTATGAGATTCTGTGAGGAGAACTCACTGAATTGTCCTTACACGAGTTAGGGGTCATATAAGCTACCAAGGACGACAAAATCAACATCATGTACAGCGATAGCATCTAGTTCTCGGATAGATGGAGTAATATTGTAGCAGTACAGTTCTCAAATGGGAAACTGGCAGCACAAAGAATTTTTGTAGTTGTTGTTGCCGATGGCATGGCGTCACGGACGAGAATACTATGTTTGGACAGCCAAAACCTCTGGATTGCGTGAAGCCATTAGAGTAGCACATGGCGTAATTCAATATGTCACAAATTGAATAGGATGAGAATTGTTGGATTTGGTATAAAGCGCCTGGTGATTCGGCTATTCATACACAGCCACCGAAACAAATTCACTGTGGGCGTGTACCGGTTTAAAAGAATTCAAAAAAAGTGGTAGGGTCAGAAGCTAGAAAAATTATTTGCTTAAGAAATATCTGCACAAAAGATCGTGGCGCGGACGCTTCGAGGACGTTGATTGGTAGATAGAACGTGTGCCCAATAGCATGGATCGGGTCGATGATTTCTATATGCTTGGATCGCGATGCCCTAGTTGAAGATAGGGAGATGAGACTTTGCATTGGGAGCCCACAAACACGGGCTCAAGCCGACCCAAATCAATTGTTGCTGTACTTGGACAATAAGAGAAAAGCTTCCGACAGTTTTTGGCAAAGCACGAAGGGATTCTAGCGGTATTCACGCGGCTGATGAATCCGCAAACCTAATTGAATGGGCTTCTGGGTGGTGCGTATAGCGTTACAAGTGAAATTTTGGGCAACAGTTGACAATGACAAACTCCTCCGAGGATGAGTGATAAGATGAAGGGAGAATGCGAGTTGCGTATGTATGGATTCTTACGGGGTTTTGAGTTTTTCTTTTGGTAGCTAAAACTTGTAGTGGAGTACGTTTATGGATCTCGTTATACTTGTATGTTTTCCAGCAGTTTTGGTGCAGGCTTGGTATGTGCTGACACAAAATTATGGTCTGTTTGGTCCGACTTTCGGGATTCGTCGTAGCTGCCTGGTAGTATAGCTAATGCTGCCTTTGAATTTACTATAATGGACTGTTGTCACTGTCTGGTTGTTGGAACGCCGCATTTCCCAATAGTCGGATAAATTTGGAAGGCCAAGTATCCATTGTATGGTCACAAATATTCCATACGTCAGAATTTCCATAACTCTGTTGCTGTAGATTCTCCAATGTGGAGTTGCTGGCCTGTGGGGATAATATTTCAGTCTGAACATTGGAGGACGCATTCGGGGTAGACTGTTGATAGTATAATTCTGAAGCGATTTGGATACTATTTTGATCAAAAAGAGACCATGAAGGGTCAAATATGGGTTGGGGGTTGATTGATTCAGTGGTATATTTCATGCTTTGGAGCCAGGTTTTAAGGCGGTCGGCTAGAGTGTGATGAAGACTCGGAGCGGGTCGGTGTGTACTTTGGAGCTTATTGAGATGGCATTGTATTAACAACAAGTCTGAGTTACATTTCAGCATAAATTTGACTCAAGCCAGGGGTTTAACCTACCTTCAGGCTCTCCAACGCCTCCTTCCACTCCTTGGAGGACAAGAATTGCTGCCCACGTAATCATCTAAAAATCTATCAATTCTGTTTGCCTAGTCGTTGCGCTACAACGTACCACTAGATCCCAGTTTGCCCATATTCCTTTATCGATCTTTTGCAATCTCAAGGTGGCTCGGGCGGAAAGTAGAAGCTCATGACGCTCTACAGATGCAATTGTGTGAGCGAAAAGATCAAATCCCCGTGCAGGATGGTAAATAGACAGCACAAACAACCTATGTAGGTTATATTGCCGCATAATTTGGTTCCGATCATTTTCGGTATTAGTAGGTTCTTGGGCTATCAGCATTTTTGCAATAGCCTCGCCACAGGAAACTCACTGTTCGAGCTCACAAGCCAGTCATCTAGAGATTTTGCCCACTCTCTGATAACCTCGGTGTCCCTTTCGGTGAACGGGAGTATAGTAGAATTTATTGTTTTTGTTTGACTCGATGAGATAAAGGACCAAATCGTGGGAAAACCACGACCCGTGAAATGGCTAAGTCCATTATACATCATTTCTGTGAGCCTATAAAAGTACTATTAATTTTACAGAAATATTTCCATAGCGTCTCCACTGACTTGCTTACCTCTTGAACGGATCTTCTGTGAAACTCTGCAATTGGCGCAATGATGGCAGGGGCGCTGTAAAGGGAATCACCGTACATGACATGTGGAGTGACGCATGCTCAAGGTCCATGATCTAGTCATGTTAGCAGTTTCTAGTTAATAAAGGAGCCCTTACTTGAAGTCCACAGAATAGCTGTCGCCATTTACCGGCTCTCTCATCAATATATACCGGGCAATGATCTAGAGTTAAACGGTAACCAATAGAAATCCAAGTTCCAGTAAGGTCAATGAAAGCTTCTGAGGTTAGTCCAGCTAAAATGAGGCCAAGGACATTCTGAAAAGCATCTTCCTCTGCTGTGGGGGCTGTTGCAATTTCTTTAACCGGAATAATCCCTGACCGCCTCAAAGCTAATGGAATCGATAATTCCGCAATAGAATTACATGTTGCTCGAAAATACTCAGGTGCTAAAGTAGCTAGATCCTCAGATGTGTGGTGTAGTGCCGACACGTACAAAATAGCCGCTAAAAGCAACGGTGTAGGATACTTGGAAGCTACTCTATCAGACTGAAAGTGCAGTCCTTCTACGTTCGTATAGAAACTAAGAGTGTTTAGGTTCATAAATAAGGAAATGAGGGAGTGGGTAGCTGACAATATCCATAGCTGGGTTACCACCGAACGAGACCATATCCTCGAGTTCTGAGGATCCGTAAATCTCCTCAAACTTGCGGTTGCTTGCCACAGCCCGCTAAGGGATGGGTCGCTTTCATCTTCATCTTCACCTTCATCAACAGTGGCTGTGATTGGGGTTGTATCAAATGACAATGCGCCTGAGATCGGACTTTTTGGGCCTCCAATACCGAGGATACTCTCGATTACGGCAAGCCGTTTCAAAACAGCGGATGAAGTCTCTTCCGAAGTAGGAAGAGATCTAAATTGCGGTATTACAGCAGCCTGAGATAATTAGCGATGTCTAATAATGGAAGGTGGAAAATATGCATTAGCTCGAGGCTTGAAGATACACTCGGTTTTGTTAACCCGGCATCTTTTACATGGCCCACTTCGTTCGGGTTCGCATTTACTCTACCACAAATTAGAATCTAGTGGTAGGTTTCATAGAGCATACAGAAAAGAGACCTTTTGTCTACGACAGCTAACTTTAAATGACAGTCAGTGATTTGGGACATCGCTCTGTGATTTCGAGAAGGACATTGAAACCCACCACATGCTTTGGTCAGCCGGGCACCACCCACTCCAACATCATGACCATGTCCATTCCTGATACTATAGTGGCTGCTCATTGTGGTGCTGCGTTCGAAGCTCTGGAAGGTAGATGGCAAGAGGCTGGGTTGTTGTGTCAATCTACTTTGGGAGGGCATACGGGCCGATAGGAGAGTGAAGGCATTGCCGTCAGTGGTGGAGATAAGTCAGCTCCAGTGGCCAATGGCAGGGGTCTTGACTCGTGCCCTATGATTAGGCAAAATCACGAGATCCAGCATGAACAACGTTAATTTCCTTCCACAATAAACATGGATACCTTTACGTGAACTCATTCTTTCATCAGATCTTTAGTGAACTTATTCGTTTGCAACACGTTATGCTAGTATCATGTATGGCTACTGTCAACTTATAGCTTGTGGGTAAAACCACTACTCACTTTCCTTGTTTTCGTACGCGATTCGCAAGGCCATTAAAGGCATTATTAAACGAGTATACTTTTGGTAGCAATATGAGCCGCTAATGCTGCCCCAATTCCACTCCCATCCTTCGTGATCGCTATATCGATTCTCCCTTCTTCTTCACCAATCTCCCTTATCTCCTTCAGTGCATCTCTCACCTCAGTCACAAACCCAGGATATTGCTCAATCAATGACCCGTCAACTCCGATATCAACTCTCTCTATCGTTTGTTCCACCAAACAGCCAGTCTGAATTATCACTGCCCCTATTGCCACAGCACTCAACCTTGCCGACCGCCTTCCAATCGCATGTGATATGATCCGAAGAGCTTGGGCGTCCTCAAAACTGACTTTCGCGATCGAGGTCCATTTTTTTATTTCTGCGATACTGTAGCAAAGGTCTGGTGTGAGATCGCTCTTGAGGATGCTCATAAATGAACTATCCAGACTCCATTTCTCGTGTAATCTCGATGTCGCTGGGACATTTGAACCAGCGAAAAGCCCCACCTTTTGGTCTTTCACGAGTGAAAGTATAACCAAACGTAGTATCTCTCCAAGATACATACCTGAAATGCGCTTCTCAAACAGCTCAATTCCAGGATTCACACTCCCGACATCAATCAATTTATCGAAGTCGGTGGTAGGGAGATAATCAAGCTTCTGGTCAAAGTTGCCCCACTCTGAGTTTATGATCATGTCGCCTGGATTTTCTTTTGTGGTGCTGTGAAGTTTGGTAATTTTGTGCTCCTTTTCAATGTATGAACAGTTGGTTCCGGTCCCAAAAACAGCACCCATGACAGTGTAAGACGACTTGGGCGATGCGTAAGCTCGCGCGATCAAAGTTCCAACCGTGTCATTTACCAGTGCGGTGACACGGACTGGAAGTTGAAGCTCATTTAATGCAGCTTGGAGAAGGACGCATATGTCCTTGCCAACTACTCCATTAATATCGAACCCCTTACTCCACCGAAGGAGGGTTCCGCTATTGATATTGACCTGCTTGACGGCATGGCTGAACGTAAACCCAAGACTGAATATAGAACTCTTTCCAATTGGGTCGTCAACAGTAGTGCGCAATGACTCCGGATAGTGCTTCTGAAGGAAAGTACGCACTGCTGTAGCAACAAAATTGAATAAACTCGTTGAAGTTTCCGATGTCATCAGTGATATTGGTATGGTTAGTTTCTCCTGTATCATAGAGTTCGTTCCATCTCCATTCAGTGTTACAGAGCAGATGCGAACATTTGTTCCTCCTAAATCGACTGCCAAAAACGTCCCTTTTTCAAGACCAGTTGGAACTTCACCGAGGTACGAAGGGAGCTGTTCTATCTCACAGCCGTGAGATCGTAATCCTTCATCTGCTCTTCTGTCAGTTTTTCCCACGATCTACATCCTAAGTACCGGGTTGAAAGCCCACTAACTCAGTTGCTCCACAAATCCTTTCACGACGTGTCTCACATTTTTCCCAGTAAATTCGAACTCTGCTGCTATCTTCTCTGCGACATCTTTGAGGCCTACTTCAACGTAGGTTGCTGAACTAGACGACTTATTCAAGAATCCATCTTTCTCTGCCCCCCCTTTTAACTTAGGTGAAGATGGCCTTCGCACCCTCCGAAACCAAGAACGGTACCTGCGAAGTGTCATCCTAACGAAGGGTAACCTGCCGGTAATTGAGAAAGACGGGAGACCACAAAAAGCGATATTAGATCAACCAAGGAATATACTGATATATACCAAATCACAAAAGTGAATGGTGTGCTATGAGGCAAAACCCCTTCTCTTGTGGTCTGGTTCAATGATCCGGGATTTCGCGCACCTGAGCAAGGTTGTTATTCTTTTCGGTCGGTTGCTCGTGCATTGCAGCAGATAAGATGATTCGGCGCTATTTTTGCCTAGTTTCTAAACAGTAATGAGAGATGGAGTGTGTGTGGCTGCCTTGCTAGAATGCAGCAGGCGATGAGATACCGGGAATCTTGTAGATTGCCGGCAGGTTTACCGGGTCTAGCGATTTAATGAACCCACTCAGCCCCTGCTATCCACATTCCCTGTAAATAATCCATGACACAGCTAAGTGTTCACGGAACCTCAATGGTGAGTTTGTACCCTGCATAAAGACCTAAATGGACTAGTAGCAGGATAGAATTATCGGGAGTTTGCTGAGAAATTTCATAAATTCAACTTAGGCAAAGAGTCCATATACAAGAATGGACTACTCAAGGTAAAAGCTAAATTATATTCCAAATAATTAAGAGCAAAGCATTGATTAGTAGTGCACTCCTTAAAATTAAAAGCTTACACTTACCACACTCTCCTTTTGCACCTTCCTGCGTCATATCACGTCTGCATCACCTAGCCTGTGATTTTTGGTCAATTTATTAGCAGTTGACTTTAGCATATGCTACAGTTTATTTCGTTGCAAGAATAAAATATTTCTTCAATAATCCCATTAAAATTGAATTTGAGATTTTTTCAATATCCAAATTTGCTACGAATCCTCCAACTAACAAGTGTACTGTACTTTAAAATTCATCGTTGGAACACCCGAAAATCCAGTAGGCACTACATAAGTAACATTGTAATAATACTGATTCGAGATTACATTACCATAATAGTTGGTGCTCTGGATTCGCAAACCGGGGGCAGAGACATTGACACTCAAGCAAGGAAGGTTGGTAAAACCGTTAACAACATTTCCGGCTAGGTTCCACGAGGGTGGAATTCCAGAGATCATGTAAGTAAATAGGTTTGTGCCATCCTGTGTGGTGTTTGGATAGGAAATCGTCAGACTATTGGGGCTAACCTCGGTGGTGATTGTTGACGCAGTAGGATACAAAGAAAACCAGCCACCATAGGGGAACGGGGTGTGAGAAGGGTCAGAGGCCCAGTGAACAATGGCAGGCGTGAATTGCTTCCCACGGTTGACATCTTCAGCAAGGGTTTGGCCTCCGATCATGAGCTCGTTGCTCATCCACGAGTCGGCGAATCGGAGCACATCAGTTGTAAGGGAATTGCGGATAGTCTTCTGAATTAAACGATCTTTGCTGAGAGGGGCGAAAAGCTTTTCCTTGATATCCGGGGTGATGAAACTAAGAACTGTGGACATAAGGAGAGAAAGTGATGGGCTTTGGGCAAGGTCGTAGCGTAAATCGTCATTGCCTTTCCAAGGGACTGGGGCTTTATCATAGCCGAACATTCCCCACCAAAACTGTCCAAGGATTGCACTATGTGTTGGCATGTCACGAGCGTATGCTCTGTCATAAGGTCCAACCATATTTCCCAAGTAAGGATTATAATGATCTGCAATATCCTTCCACAATTCCGTCAACATGTAAGGAGCATGTTGAGTCAATGTGGCGTTCTTCGGCCCATATTTTATGGCAGAGGCTAGAGCAAAGACGTCTTCTCCGTAATAGGTGGGACAGTTGTACTCGGTGAACGTGTTGCTGCCATTTGCTGTGAACAGGTCGTACAGCTCAGTACCCTTGGTATTGGCAAAGTCGATGAAGGTTTGATTTCCCAATCGCTCTCCAAGCCAGCTAATCATCATGATACCCATAAGCTGAGGATTGGTGTAACCCAAAATTAGATTGTCGGGTGCGGTACCATTTCGTCGCATCTCTCCAATAACGGCATGTGTTAACATGGTTTCAATGTCTTTCACGAGCTTTGGATCCAATAGATGCTCAAACTCTGCAATAGACTGAACTAGCGTAGACCCAATGAAGGCTCTCCAGTTCGGATCGTAGGTGGCCTGGAAAGATCAGATTCGGTTTACTTCACAGGGGAACGGAAAGGGTTGCTTACGTAGATTTCTTGGGGATACAAGGTCCCGATGTAGGTTGGATTCGGCTCTGAGGTGTGTCAGCACAAGATCAATAAATATGGTAGAACAATACCAACCATCAGGAGCAATTTTATAGTCTCCATACCATGGCGACGTGAAGTTTTCATTCATTTGAACATTAATCCTATGACTGTCAATTTTTTGTTCTAGTAGACGGGTTGCATCTTACAAATTTCGTAATGACTTCTGTGCATTGGCCAGATCATTTCCCCGGTTCCGGTACAGGAGCCCTGGTATGTACCAGGCAGTGAAGCGAGTAGACCACGGCCCATTGTTATTATACCAGATATAGTTGTAGCTAGGATCGTATCGTAGATCGGCAAGCTCCATTGAAAAATCAAAGTAATCTTGAGCAGCTAAAGAAGAATTAGTGTCATGTTTGTTACGAGAATGTTGAATAGAGGGTGCACATTTTGACAATTTTGTCCTAGCTGTCACCAACTTGAAGGACGTGACCGCCACCGCGGTGGTGAGAACACTAGTTAAACGCATACTTGTTATGAATGAAAGCGAAGTTGGGAAATGGAAATGTGAGCGGGAAGCTTAGGAATATTTATCCCCTGCAAGCTCAAAAATTATTCTACCCCATCTCTGCCTCGTTGGTCCTATTTGAAGTTTTAAGCCTCGGGACATGGGATTAGTCGGACTATTACCTGATCTGGCTCTAGCGCTAGGAAAAGATGAATTTATCCCGAAGGCGTCTGCTTTCCAAGCCCACCAATAACAATAACAACCATGCCGAGGGTTTTTACTTTGACAGTTTCATGATTCATTCACAAGAACTCAATTAACTGTGCGGTTTAAACCCACCAAAGGCCCAATGTCCCAGCAATCAGACGATCGAAATCCTGGGGGAGGAGTGGGCTGAAGCCGAAAAGGATAGGTGTCGGTAAACTAGGCAAACTAGACAAACCGGCAAGGGCAGGAGATTTCGGCAGTAGGGATGGCTTGGACCGGCGGGGTATCTTTGGCCGACAAAGGGTTGATACCTAAGACGAGCGTCTTCCAATCCCTGAGCAATACGCGACTCGTTAACTCCAACGATAACATTAAGTCACGTGCGTAATTGTGGAGCAGCTCTAGCGTGCCGAAGTACAATAGAGATCGCCTCAGAGTGGGGATACGTACAAAAGACTGATACTCTCCCCCTTGTTGGTCACCATCAATCCCGCGAAATCACGTTTGGACATCATAAACATGTCGACGAATAATGCCTCCACAACTATGGACCAAGCTCTCATTGGACGAAATATTGGATGGTTTGCAGATCGAGGAATAGTAACGGTTAATTTACTTCTGATTATTTGCCAAATATCATCCTATTCGACTGGTTATGATGGGTCGATGATGAGTATGTGATCTTCCAGCATCTCGAAGAACAGCAATATGCTAACAAAGAAACAAAACAGACGGACTACAGTCGTTAGACGAGTGGAAAGCATTTTTCCATCAGCCTAGTGCAAGTACTTTGGCTCTGTGCGTCGGACTTCACTTTAGCTCCTAGATTTGTGCTAATACAGGCCCCGAAGATTGAACGCAATTCAGAACGTTGGTCAGTTGGTTTCGCTACCATTCTGCGCTTTTGCTTGCGACCATTTGGGGCGAAAAAAGACTCTTGTATTCGGGGCTGGCTTGATTTTGATCGGCACAGTGTTGCAAGGCGCTGCACAAAACAGTACGTTCCTAACTTCACCTGTTTCAAGAAAGAACTAAAGAAAACAGATGGCATGTTTATTTCTGCGCGAGGTATTATCGGCTTTGGCTTGGGCTTCAATATCACCGCTGCACCTATTCTAATCATGGAGCTTGCATTTCCTACCCAAAAAGCTCCGTTGGTTAGCATTTACAATTCTCTCTGGAGTCTAGGCGCAATTGTAGCAGCATGGACCACATATGGTACATTCCGTATCACAAGCAACTGGGCATGGAGAATCCCGTCTATACTTCAATCGTTGTCTAGTGTGATCCAGATTCTCTGTTTTTGGTGGATTGTTGAGTCACCCCGATGGCTTGTTAGTAAAAATCGTTTTGACGAGGCACGGGAAATTATTACTAGAGTAAGTGTTAAATTTCGAGAAATTCACAGAGAACTAACTAAAAACTAACCTTTTGGCTAGTACCATGCTAACGGCAACCCTGATGATCCTATCGTCTTGGTTGAATTAGAAGAAATTAAAGAGGCTCTTCGCTTGGAGAAAGAGTGTGCCACAGGAGGTTCTTATATGGCGTTCTTCAAGACCCGAGGGAACTGCCTTCGTTTCTTTATCATTCTCGCAGTTGGTTTCTTCTCTCAGTGGTCTGGTAATGGTTTAATTTCGGTGAGGTTTTCTAGAATCTTGTCCCACAGATTCTCTAACAGCTCGGCAGTATTATTTGACCCTTATTCTCGACTCAATCGGATATAAAACGCAGGAGACTCAAACCCTTATCAATGGTATCTTAACCATTTGGAATCTTGTCACGTCTCTCGTATTTTCGCTCCTGGTCAACAGGTTTAGGCGCAGGACCATGTTTCTAACCTCGACTGCGTGCATGCTTGCTTGCTACATTGTTTGGACCGCCCTTGAAAGCACGTATGAGAAGCAAGTAGATGCCAACGGCACCGGTTCCCCTGGAATTTCCAAAGGAGTTCTAGCCATGATCTTCTTATACAATGCCGCGTTCAATATCGCATGGGCTCCTCTGCAGGTCACTTATGTTGTTGAGATTCTGCCCTATGACCTTCGTGCCAGGGTTAGTACTACTCACCATATTGAGTGGGAAAATGCTGAAATTGACAGGGTCTCGTATTGTACAACCTTTTCGTGTCACTAGCACTTATTTTCAACCAGTATGCAAATCCAATTGCTCTTGGTATAATCAAGTGGAAATGTGAGCGCAAACTCGCTATATTTGACTTCACAAAAGCTGACAGATGTAGACTATATCATTTACGATGTTTGGATTTTCATCGAATTGATCGTTGTCTACTTTCTTTTTGTTGAGACATCTGGTTCCTCCCTGGAGGAAATTGCGGCTATTGTCGACGGTGAGGCAGTTCGTGATACCATTTTTGAGGCCGTTGCTCGCGTCACGGACGGGAAGACGGCATATGAGAGCTCTAGTGATAGAAATCGTGCTACAGCTGTCTAATGTAAACATGAAAGGGCGATACAGAAACCATGTAGAACCAATCTCTTTTGCACCTGTGATTGAGTTATTCAATTTTAGGTGTTATGACGTCCTCCGAGAAACCCACCAGTCCAACTATATATCAAATAATAAATTGAAGAAATCGTATTCTGGCTGGAGCTGGCGTAGCGTGGGTCCAAAACCAGAACAGCGTGAATGCACTACTAGCTGAGACCCTTCGTGTAATATTCCTCCACGGAACTGTGACCTTGTAAATAGAATAATAAATTTTCGTCAGCTATATCTTCGGGTTCCCTAGATATCCTAAACGAGGCAGAGATTTCGATCGTTCTAGTATTGGGGGTTGTTGCACCATTCGATGTTGAGTTCAATTAATTCGTTTCATATGGCCCTGTGCTGGGGAGAGATCGACATCTAGAGACTGAAAGCTGGCTGCATTCGCAATAGATCAAGGCCTCCTGGTGTTGACTCTAATTTCCTCTGTTGACGGATGGCTCGGAGACCTGGTCCGAGAGATTCACCTAAGTTCAACTATATAAAGCAAACAGGTTAGCATTGGGTCTCAATGATAGGATGCATATTACCTACTTGCGTGCTAGCCGTTCGGGTTCGCTCAAGGCAGGAATCTATATCACTATCGAAAAGGCGGTTCAAATTATAAATACCCAGTATCGGAGCAGACTCCCAGACACGATTGAACTTAGGCTTTGCCACCCTTCTCACTACCATGATTTTGGCACCTGAGCTTTTGAGTGTGTATAGTAATGGCGTGAGTTCTGTGAGAAAGGCAGTTAATTCTTCCATGGTGAAGTTGTAAAGGCAGATCCCAACTTCAAGCCGGCCGCTCTGCCTAGTTTCGGTGAGCTTTTGAAGCCCGGTTTTACCAAACCAGACTTTGGCCACATCCCCGTTTTTATTGTTGATCCATATTCGGAATATTCGAAGGTGCTCGGAGGGCTTAAGGTCCAATTCGCAAATATCATTTCCCATGATCCACTGGAAGTCTCGAAAGCTGATTGCATCGAACATCGTTCTCTCATAGAAACCCTCTGCCATTTCTCTTGCAAATATATTTCCAAAATTGGCAGGGTTGAAAAGCTGATGTTTCACCTTTTGTATAGAAAGAGAAACCTCAGGAGTTTCAGATTCCTCGAGACTATTCTACTTCATGTTTTTAGGTCCAATAACATACTCTGGCAATAGCCGGTTCCTGTAAATAATATCACGAATCTCGCGGCCGAGTTTGTGACAAAGTCTTTCGCAAAATGGCGTCCTCCAGATGTTGAATTTTTCTCCATGAAGGAAGTAGGGAGCATCGGCAACAAATGTATGTTGATCAAAGAAAATCGTGATCGGTAGCTCGTGGACATCAACCGCAGATACAAAGAGATGTGTATGCATCTTGACGAGAAATTTAAGACGATCACGGAATTGTGGCGTCATCGGTAGAACCGGGCATACAACTCTGGAATTGGCATTCCTGGATTTCTTAGAGCTGTGATCACTACATAGTTAGGCAATTTACGGTTTGATCGAGTTTGCGAAAACCCTTTCACACTTGTGAGATACAGTCAGTACGTCAAGTATGGTCGTCTTGCAATGTAACTTTATACTTGAAATAGTTTGCGAATATCTGCTGCACACTCATCTTAAAGGACAAAAGCGTTGCAACTGCCGAAGTGGAGATCTGCTCTCTCTCTCTCTGAGTTGAATTTGTTTGAGCAAATATATTCGACACGGCTGTATACGAAAGAAACTTGGAGAAGGATTGGAGTCAGAAATATAAGTTAGTATGATGACTCACATTGACAGGGGTTCGAAGAAGTGAGTATGATACATATTCACCTTAGACGCCTAATATCTAACGCAATGACTTCTCATCCTATTCATTCCCTTCATTAACCGTAAAGCCCCCATCAACAAACAAGTTCGTCGCATTAACCAAGCTACATCTAGGCAAGCTTAGGAGAACCACAACATCACCCACTTCCTCGAATTGTGCCTTCCTTCCTTGTCTCTTCTCAAATTCACTCCACATCTCCATCCCCTTCCCAGTAGGTTCCTGGACAAGAGGATCCAGCAGCCTCGTCAACAAGAACCCAGGACTCACAGCATTCACTCTAATATTATGAGCTCGGCCTTCAAGTGCTGCAGCTTTGGTGATGCCCATGACTGCGTGCTTAGACGCAGTGTACGCAGATGAGCCGGCAATACACATCAGAGAGTTGACAGAGGCACAGTTTATGATGGAGCCGTTTTGGGGGATACGACCTGGTTCAATTCCGTCGATTGAACTTTGTTTCATCATTTGCCGCATCTCGTGCTTCGTGGCTAGCATGACACCTGTTGAATTTACGTCTTGTGTCTTTTGCCAGTCTGCAAGGACCATCTCAGAAATTGGGGCGCTAGGCCCAACAACACCGGCAAAATTTGCTGCGTAGTCTATGCGACCAAATTTTTCGACTGCTTGTTTAACTGCTGACTCGATTTGGTCTTCTTTAGTAACATCGGCGCGAATGGCTAGGCACTGATTGGGTCAGTGTGGGGAGAAGACGCAAAGGGTATCGCAATAGACAGACCTCGCATCCGATATCTTCGATATTTTTCTTTCCTTTTGCAAATGTTGCTTCATCTTGGATGTCAACAATCACAACGCCTCGAGCCCCTTCTTTGGCAAAAGAGACGGCAATAGCATTACCGAGTCCGCGGGCACCGCCCGTGATGAAAGCTACCCCGGGGGCTAGGGGTCCCGAGCGTCTTGACATCTAAAACTGGGAAATGGAAAGATTGTCTGAGAGCGTTGAAATACTTTGAGGCTCCCTTGTGTGCAATAATACGAAATTGAATGTTAATAGGCGAGGTGTAGCTGCACACATGAAAGGGTACGTCAATATAAGATGTACCTGTGCTTCCTACGGCTCACTATTTCCGCGGGTCGGGTCTGTGATGGCCACACGATAATGGTGGGTTCCCCGCATAGTGTAAGCCGGCACGGAGAGCTAATATCGAGTCAGCTTTGCGCATGAAGTCCCCTTGGGTCGAAAGGCCTAATGTATGAGATGTCTCAGTTGACAAGATTTGATCATTTATCAATGAACTTCATCATAACATTATTGTGAATAAGTCTATGTTTTAAGGTCCATCTTAAGTTGAGTTGACCCACAGTTTACCTCTTCTTTAGGGTTTGTGCATCTCTTTAATATTTCATGATTCTATTGTCCATGGTATATCTTCATTACGCATGTAAGGTGCTAGTTTCGCAAAATCTTGCTTCATCTCGGCTTTCACTCGCCCATTGCCCAAAAAAGCCCACATATTATCTTTGTCCTTATATCTTACGTCGTAATGCTCATACTTGACTTCTTTTATAGTTTTCATATAGTGTAGTGACTAAGTAACTCAACGTCAGCAAAAGAACAATCAACAAATTTGGAGTATGTACTCACCGAACCACCCCAAATCCACAATTTCCCACCAAGAATGTTATTCTTGTACCAACTCTTACACTCTGCATTCCACACACTACCCTTGTGCCACTCGTCAATCCACCGATTTAGTTCCCTCGTCGGATGTTCTTTGACTTCCAGAGCTTTGATATTTTCTTCCTGGATCCTTTTCGCACATTTCAGAATATACTCAACCTGTACCTCGTGGCTGGGCAGGGCAGTTCCAGATGCCCAATTTCCCCGAACTCCGTTGACCACAAAATAATTTGGGAACTTGGGGACTGTGAGTGCAAGGTAAACATTTGGCTCGGGCGAGAATTCATCTGCCATGCTGACACCGTCCATGCCACGGACATTGAAACGAGGGGCAAATGCAAGATTGAAGCCGGTGGCACAGACTAAGATATCGACTTTATGTAGTTTTCCCGAGTCATCAATCACACCTTCGGGTACAACCTTGACGAGTTCGTTGTGCACAGTTGTAACATTCGATTTGACCAGCGCTTCGAGGTATCCGTCTCCAGGTGTGATGCGTCGACATCCAGGTGGCCATGAGGGAATTAATTTCTTTTTCAACTCCTCATGCCCTGGCCCGATGCGTCGCTCCATTTCTTCCCGCATGCCGATCTCTGCGGCTTGACTAATCTCGGAACCGCGAATGAACATGTCGAAAAGCCCATTCACCGAGCCCTCGAGCGTACGTCGGTATCCAAGGAAATACTCAGGGTCCTCATTGAAGCGCTTCTTCTCCTTTTCCGTGTAGTAATATTGCTTTCCATTTGGCTGGGAAGTGCCACCAAGTTCAGCCTTTGCGCCCTGCTTTTGTTCCTCAAGCAGAGACTCGCCGACCGGTGGCGAGATCCAAGTCACGCTCCTCATGAATGCTGTTAAGTGCTTCGCAGTCTTTTGGATTTGAGGTACAATTTGGATCGCACTAGATCCTGTCCCAATGATGGCAACAGTTTTGTCGTTCCAATCTGCCTGCGTATCCCAAGCAGCCGAGTGTAGCAGCGTGCCACCGAAATCGTGGAGACCGGGGATTTCAGGCCATTTCCAGTCATTTAGAAATCCCGTACCATTAATGAAAACATGGCAGTAGTCATGAAGAATACTGCCATTGACTTCGACTTCGACAGCGTATTGTCCGACTTCTTCGTTCCATGTGGCAGAACAGACACGTGCGTTGAGCATTACGTGGGGCATGAGATTGTATTTCTGAGCAAAGTTCGAGAAGTACTGACGGATTTCGGGGGCATACGCGTAGAAGGTACTCCAGTTCGGGTTGGGCTCAAAAGAATAGGTGTACGCATGTGCTGGGACGTCGCAAGCACATCTAGATCCATTAGTTGGTTTCAAATCCGAGAAGGTCAATAATTAAAGGAGCCTACCCGGGATACTTATTTTCATACCATGTACCCCCAACATCAGAGTTTTTCTCATAACATACAAGCTCATAATTTGCGAAAGTCATCTTCATTTTGTACGCAACGAGCAACCCTGCTGCTCCGGCACCAACGCAAATAACACGTAGATGACTTGGTTTCGAGTGCCATTGTGGCACAATCTTAGAGGACACACAAGATCCAGTCTCTGCAATCTGTTTCGATGTAGGAAGATGGCCAGAAATATTCTTTAGGCGCTCGGATGGGTTGGACGATGGTGACATGATAGGCAGTAAGTTGACAGAGATATGGATGTGAAGGAGCAGAGCAGATGGGGCCTTGCCTGAATACCCGAGGTGGCATTTCATGTACATTACTTAAATCTGAAATCATTTCGTCAACCGGAATTCCCAATTCGGGAGCTGTCCAGGAGCTGTCCAGTGGTTGTGAGGTTAAAGCTTAGTATCCACTAGCGAATGGGTGCGGGGAAGGAAGCTGTCTGCTTTTGGTTAGGCCAGCGCGAAGCAGACACTGATTCGAATTCTCTGACTCTCGCGGTGTGTTGCGGCTTGTGCGAAAGGAATATGTATTAATAAACTGAATTCCGGTCAGGCTACAGCTTATCCTTACGGGTAGTGACCAAAATCTTAATATGCTTGTCCTTGTTTGTGATGAGTTCCTCAAATCCATTCTTGCAGATGTCATCGATATAAATACGGCTCGTAACCATCTTCTCCACGCCCTTGAATTTGCCTACGCAATTGTGAGAATTAATGATAGCAAGACTGGTAAGCGTACTGACCAGTTACGAATGCATCCACTGTTTCTTTGAAGTCTTTGTCATCATATGCCATGCTTGCCTTGATGGTGAGTTCCTTCAGCATTAGATGCACCAGGGGAACAACCATCTGCCCGGTGTCAGCATTATTCTAGCCCGATGGTGAGAATATGGCACGTACAGGAGTCTCCCAAGCCGCCACATTCATGTATGTGCCTTTGTATCTCGCTGCATCCATTCCCGCATCCATTGCGCGCTGAACCCCCGCACAATCAAAGACAACATTGACACCTTCTCCTCCGGTCAACTCACGGCATCGATCTCCCACATTCTCATTCATGGGATTGAAAACCTCGTCAGCAATGTCCTTGTTCTGCGCTGCACGGGTGGATGTGGGTTCAGAAACATAGATTTGCTTGCAACCTTTGGCTCGAAGGACATAGATGTGGGCAATACCCACTGGCCCGCCTCCTAGGATTAGAACCGATTTCGTTCGCCAATCATCAACACCCGAAATATCAACCGCATGCCACGCAACAGCTAAAGGTTCGATTAAAGCTGCGAGACTCAAATCTACTGAGTCGGGTAGAGGATAACACAGCTTTGCATCAATAGCTACCGCTTCGGAGTAGCCACCTCCAGAGCCTGACAGCCCCTTAAAACCCCAGGAATGACACGCATTTGTCGAGGATGCATCGCAACGCGAGCATTTGTTGCAGTAGATGCGGGGGTCGACCATGACAGCTTGTCCAGGGGCGAGATTGGAACCTTTTGGTGCGCTGATTATTCGGCCGCAGAACTCGTGGCCCATTGTTACGGGGAGGTACTCTGCGGTAATTGGATGTCGGCGCTCCTTTGTGGGAATTGTCACAGGGCCTTTGTAGAATAAGTCAAGTGTTCGTTGGTGGTTCACTGATCTCCAAACCTATGAGATACTCGTGGAGATCTGAGCCGCAGATTCCGCACCACTCAATAGCAACAAGAGCTTCATTCTCTTTAGGTTCTGGCGTTGGGACATCTATGACACGGATGTCTCGCTGAGCGAAGAATTGTGCTGCTTTCATGGTGTTGATAATCTTCGGGCAGGGGATAGATCAAACAGACATTGAGGATGGGATAAACAAGGCCGCAGAGTGAAAAGACTTATATAATGCCTCAACGACCCCTCCGCTCTAGATCAGCGACTCGAAGGAGCACCCACATGCGAGCTAGCCGGTAGAGCAATGCCGGAAGGTCACAGTTGGACGGATGAATTGCCGAGGATGGTCTTGTTCAAATAAATGCATTCATTATTTTGGATGGATCATCGCAACCGTCCATATCGACAAGTGTACAATGTTTGCATGACTCTGACGTAGTAATGATACGCGAGCAACCACTTCCACTATAGGAATAGTATGAAGAGGAACACCAAGATGGGTTGAATAATGGGAATAGAAATGGAGGCAGAGAAAGCGATGACGAACGGGAGGGGCTGGGACAAACATCGCTCACCGCTTACGCTATTTTGACCTAGCGCATCGGCTCGGAAAGCAACGCAAACCAACCACATTCACACATTCACACCAACATTCACATTCACATTCAGTCGGCGTTCATCTCCCGCGACCCCTCGTTCACCCAAGGCACCCCTCCGAATTCCGGAAATATGCAAGCCTCGCGCTGGGCTTCGAAATCGAACGAGGCGCAATCACCATCCACGCCTGTGGCTGCGTCTGCACCCCAACCGGAATCGGAAATCGTGCCACAAGTGACGACAGAAGCGCAACATGAGGCTCTGCATGTCAAACCTGCTCCGTTTATTCCTGCTGTACGTATTTTTTTGTCCCCCACGCCATCGCCGCACACTCATTTGAGACTAATATTACCTTTAGGCGGCTGACATGCCTTATGATCCGTTCGCCCAGACTGCGAGCGCGGATGACCTTTTTGACGACGACGTAGTCCCCATCTCGGAACCCGTAGTCGAGCAGAATCAGATCGAGACACGTCACGAACCCATTCCTGACCCCGCGCCTCCACCGACTGGTGGTCTGGGACAATCTCGATTTTCGCACGCCCAGAATATACCACAAGGTCCGAGTAGCATAGAGCGAGGACGAGGAGGTGGCCGCGCAAGAGGCAGAGGCGGACGTGGCCGAGGGCGTGGCGGAAACCAAGACAATAACCCCACAGAATCTCGAGCGTCTAAGAATCAAGACATACGCTTGGAGCAGAATGCCGGTAAGGAAGCCAAGGAAATCGACGCGCCCGCTGGCTCTTCCACGGAAGCAGATGCTCCCGCCGATCCTGCAGTCAAAGATATCACTAAACCTGTACACTCAGTCCGCGGGGATCGCACATTAACTGGTGGCCCCAAGCGCTCACGCCTCACGGAAGAACAACTCAGCGCTAAAATGGCCTCCATGCGCACAAAAAACGCGTCCAAAATGGAAGCCCATGCGCGTGAAGAAGCAGACCAAGCCGAGGCTGACGCTCGTGAAGCCGCCGCCGCAAAGAAATCTGCAGAGCAAAAAAAACAAAAGGCGGAGCGCCAAAAGATAGATCGCCAAAATCAGCAGCAGATGAATGGCGAGCGAGAACGAAATCGACTTAGGAAGTTAGATGCGGTTGGAGGTCGTGAATGGGATTTAGAGAAGGAAGAGGGATTCGCCGGGACAGGGGAGGAGAGAAGAAGGGGGGCCACACGTGGAGCGCACGGAGGAATTGCACCAACAAGGGGTGTGGCAAAGGTGGAGGATCCGAATGCCGGAGAGAGCGAGGAGCCAATATCACAAGCTACACACCGTGACCGCGGAAGGGGCAGAGGACGAGGAGGGAGGGGCAGTAGAGGAGGCCGTGGGGATCACAACTCGTCCCACACAAATCCCAACCATGCCAAGAAATCGGAAGCTCAACATCCACCCTCCGCTTCAGACTTCCCTGATCTACCTGTATCACAAACAAAACTAGACTCGAAGATCGAAGCCCCCAAGAAACTGGACTTTCCAATCAAAGGCAAAGCCACTGAGATTAAGACCACAGATCTTGATCGTCCAGGTATCAAAAAGCAGGACTCATTTGGGCTACCATCACCAGCAGTGGGGAGCTGGGCAGACCAGGTAGAGGGTTCTTAGGCTAACTGTAATTTGCGAAGGTATCATGGGAGGCAATTAGAGTTCATATGGTAGCCTTGATTCTCTCGTTGCTTCCCTGAATTACCTACCCAGCGGCGATTCTCCGCAGACGTGGAAACAAGCAGTATACTCGATATGCGAGAGCAAAGGATGCGTGTCTCGTGATCTATAGGGCTCGCCGATCTCTGGTTAGGATTACCAGTGACGCCGAGGCTGTAGGTGCGAAAGGTGCATCTATCCGCGTTCTAGGTGCACAGTACGTCTGAATAAATGGGCGAGGATCATACTTTGCCCATTCTTCCATCTCGTCTTCCAACATTACCTTTTCAATGCTTCGTTTAGGAGAATTGGATATAACTTTCAGTAGACGGTCCTCCAACTTCATACTGTAGCTGCCGCCATGGATGCTCTCGGGAGTGTGCGTAACAGAACTAGCAATAGAGCAGGAAGCCAGATTGTTGATCAGAGAACAATTGATACCAAATTACTATAACCAGCAATTAAAATTATAGAAACACTTCAAAACACTCATCTTACATATATTTTCAGCCTCGAGTGCCAATGGTTGTTCTAAACATTCCTCACTACTGTCGAAACGATGATTTTTGTCAGGTGGTTAATTCTAGGATGTCTATTTTTTTTATCTGTATCTTAAATTATATGTACACTCGGGCTCCAAAACGAACCAGAACCAGACACGGAACAAACGACCGAATCAATTAGAAGACGTAAAACCTGTATTTCCTCAAATGTGAAGCAACGGCAAAGAGTGCCCTCGATCTTTCCAAATCTGGGATACATTGATTCATGGGTCCGGATCAGTCCATCCAAGGGCTGTACACGAAAAAAAACCCTTACATAGAAGCAAGATATAACTTTCTAGACGGTTTAGATCATTTATTAAACATTTGCTAGTGTAGAATTTCCCTTTTTGTAAATTCACTAACAGGGTCCTATTCTTTTTGCCTATTTTACTGGGCTTTTTGATTATAATTTAGAAGTTCTATTAGTTAGATCAGAACCTTCGCAGGCGGGGGATACATCCATTGAAATAAACTCCTTGTCAACTAGAAACCTGGGGTGAGACTGAAGTCTGCCGGATAGAAACTCCCGGTGGAGAAACTAAACTGTCCCATCATACAGCGGCTTCTTCATATTACAACTCACTAGGCAAGCTTTTTATGCTGTTAAAGACTTTTCCATTATTCTCAATGATGTTTACATATGTCGTCTCTCTGCATTCATCTCATATGTCGCTTGGTGAATCTGCTTTAATTGCACTTTTAACTCCCGTTATTCAAGTCATACTTTTTCAATTGTATTCTCAAACCACACTATTTACCTCCATCGCTTCAAGTTACAGTATCCAATCTCATCCACCCTTTACTTGGACTTTTCTCGCCTTATCCTTTCTATAGATAAAGTTAATGGAGATATGCAAGAAAATATTGTTAGAACTCGGAAGGAAAGTCGGGAGGTGAAGGACTGAGAGTTTACATTCTGAGTTAGCTGAATCTACCTATCTAGGCAAAGGATTGTCACTAATAGGTCATTATTGTTTCGATATGTTATGGAAATCAATGTCTAGTGAACAATATAATGGTCCTGATTATACTATTGGGTGTTCAATTGAGAATTATTGAAGCTCTATTATTGAAGCCGCTACTGTTCAATAGCTAAGTTTGAACTTGAAGATTCTAAGACCAGGGTAAAATATCCATATTAGTAGAGGTATTATTTCTAAGTGTTGGAAATGTTCTAGGTTATAGGGAAATTATAGCGAAGTTCCTTTGAACTGGGGATGCTCTACGTACAATTCCTTGGTGCTACAAATTATTCGTACCTCTTTACGTTGCATAAAGAATTTAGGTCCGTGTATTTATTTGTTTTAAGAGAGAGACAGCTGAGAGAGACACTTGTAAAATACTACTTATGAAGTTGAAGGAGTATCTATATTAAGAAAGAAGGCATTTTTACAATAGGTACAAAACAGAACTGCTGCTGATTAAATAAAGATTTAAATTCATAAGGAAATATGGAAATACAAAGGGGTAAAGGTACCACTACCTTAAACAAGAATTAGAGGCGTTTATATGCTTCTAAAAATTCTTAAATAATAGACACTAAGAGATGCTTCTATTATGGATGATAGGGAAGGTTTCTTAAGGTAGGTTAATAAGTAATGTAAGTAACTTAATCTATAGCACATAAATAGTCTAAGGAATATTATAAATCTTGAGTTGTCTATACGAGTATTCAAAGAAAGGATTTGGAATAACAATTAACTTTAGGCCTTCTAGGCGTAACATTGAAGAATGAATATTATATTTGAATTAGAATAAAGATAAAGAAGAATAAGAGAAGATGAGCATTAAGGCTTTCTCTAGATAATATGATTCTACAGACTATCTGCAATTTTAGCAAATCTGTACAGCAAATAGTCGCAAGGTTTAGAGAAGCTAGAGTAGAAGCTAGGGCTTAACGGCCTTCGCTTGAAGCAGCCGCTCAACTACTACA
>JAAZQE010000485.1:0-22576 GCA_013620735.1 Clavariopsis aquatica | reverse complement strand
GGTCCCTTCATGGGGTCCTTTGCTAGGTTATATTTACCAGGAGAAAATTATATACAGATGGAATCTTAAACGCATAAAGGCTGTTGGTGTTTTCTAAACTGGTGTGTCATGTATACTATTACGATGTGAATGAACGAAATTAGTGCCTGATCTTGAATGTCTATAAGGTCCATTCTTGAGTGGTTAAACGACTACATGTCACAGCAGGAAAGAAGTGGAGTGAGGGGCCGGTAAGCAACCAGGTGAAAAATGGGCCAAACCTTCAGGATCAAGAATGCCATGGGCACATTCATCTTATCCTCTTCGCTTGTCCAGCATTACCATAAGATCGTTCATGGAATAAAGTCAGTAAATATTACATTGATCAATTCAAATTTGTATTAACTCGTCCAGAAACTATTTCTTTTTCTTAGAGTGTAGATATATATATTAGGCCTCGCGAAACAAAGTGTCGTTTGGTAATATACTGTATGAAGATATTATCACTCTTGATTTATGTACTAGGGTATTCGAAATTCATTTCTAGACATGCACCTAAAAGACCATATCTTGGCCGAACTCACGACTTTCAACAGATGCATTTCTATCTAGTATCAAGAATTAGAGGTTAGTTTATATAGTCTCATTGAATTCTTTTGTTAACTCAGAGTTCCTCTGGGGAACTAGACTAGATTAACATATTTGTTACTTATAGGAGATTAAAGTTTTTTATTAATGGGAGTCATGCCATATGCCCTATCTACTGAACGAGCATGTGGTATGTATAAACGCAGTCAATAGGGGGGGCCTTAAATCGCCTCGACTCTTCAATGTAAAATATTTAAACTGGTTCAGAAACAGATGGGTAGTTTGTACGTCGCATTATTGTCCCATATCAGCTAACTAGCCAACGAATACAGAGTTGATGCCAACGTTTTCATTTCGTGGAATGGTGCAACGTGTAAGTCTAGTTCTGTTGTGAAGACTGTAGTAAGTCAGTGTGCAGGGGAAAGGGTGTGTATGCATCACGAACAGGGAAAAAAGTGAGCAGTATGGAAAATTCAATCGTTGATGAGGGTCACAGCCAAGCGGCTAACGAGATTATAGTTTGAATTAACGATTCATTTCTCGTAAACGCTGAAACACACACATCCACTCTGCACTTCTCAGTAGATTGTAGTACTGTTTTTGCAGCAGTGCATTACTTGCAGACAGTTTGTACCATCCTGTGAGGGAATATTTATAATAATTAGGTCGTCGAACTAGGGAACTACTGCTATTCGTGGCGAATCGATATACAGTATAAACTACTCGAAGCGATTCTATCACATGTATGGAGTGGGATGTAGATATGGAGTGATATTTTCAGGAGGGAAATTTCAGCTCAAAAAGGTCTATGGAAGTTTAGTAGAATCTGAAAGAAGGAATTGCGTGATGTGAGCTCTTCTAAACGCTTGCGAATTGCAACGTATGATTGTGCATTTGATATTGGCGCCCAGTTCACGAAATTCAAGGGGCCTGGGAATCAAATTGTATGACCCTATGTGTGGCTGTGCGTATCCAGGCGTACCCCAACATGGTATATGCCAAGGCCACCGTCAGCATTTTCGAAGGTGAAGCCGAATGTGCTCTAGTGCATCGGTAGGGATAGGCGAAATAGGAGCCTCATTCTATATCCCTGGATGGATGGCCATTCGGTCGCGTTTTGAGATAAACAGTGAATTCGAGGTTTTAGGAGAGGATCTTAAAAGATGTGGATTTGCAGTTTTTTGGAGAAGAAGGAAAGGCGAGAACGACGGTAGACTACAACGCATATTGCACAGCATGAAGCGAAATCGTTCGAAAATAGATCCTATTATAGCCGAAGAGGGGGCGCAATGATTGGAGCTTTTCAGCCCCAAGGTAAAGCATCCACTCAGCGAGTGGCTAGCCCCCAGCCATCAAAATCTCTCCGCCTCTCGATTTTCTTCATCTTGTACCGCTAATCACCACGTCGGAAATTTTAGACGGTGAGGTTGATGGTGAAGCCTGTCAGATCTCAAGACCACCCTGGTACATATCCATGTCACACGGGAAAGATAGATAAAAGCAGAGAGCTGCCCAGAGGCACAGGTGTAGAGCGATGCAGAAGAAGTACATTATCAACTGCGGGCAAAGGCATAATAAACACATCAAGTTGCTGTCGGCGCATTCTGGAAGTCTAAACTGTCTAGTTTGTGACGCGATCGATTGGCATTACTATTACTGTTGGCAGTGCTCACGTCTATTTCTGTCCGTCGCATTTCCACTCCTGTCGATCATTCGGAGTTAACCTTTGCTTATCCTAAACGCATCTAGCATTTCCACTTTCAAGCCAAATCTACGAAATATTACAACGCTTATCCTTTTTAGACTACTCAGCCACGCATGGACCCCTGGGGATGTGTTGGAGACTAGAAGACCAGCCAGGCTCATGGTACCTGTCATGCTCGATCCTTTGGCCTCTTTCAGCCCCATTTTATGTATACAGCACGATACCTATGCCTCTGTATAAAGCAATGCGGCCCCTCGTCTGTGCCAATGCCCTCACCACCTAAATCTGCCTCCCATTCATTTGTAGGACGGCAACAAAACCACTGTTATTCTTTTCTCAGTTATTAATCACCATGCATTCTCTTTCGTTATTTCTGGTAACGGCCGCGGCAGTACATGCATATAACATCATACCAGAGCCAGTATCGACAGCAAGCATACCACCGCTTCCGACTCTATTCAAGCGACAAGCCAACCAAGAACCATGCGACGTGGTAGCAAAATCATGGGCCGCCGCGAAGCCAAAAGAAACGGGGATAATCTATGTGCCTGCGAAGGTGGCTTACGAATGCTTACAGAGTGTTCCAGTTGATGTCGAAGGAGATCTTAAAATGATTGAAGAATTCAAGTTATTTCTTCAGTTTCAATCTGATTTGAACTATCTGAAGGATGGAATAAAAACTCACAACGCAGAACCACTGGATATTCTCGCTGGCCTAGATGAAATTTACGCCGGCATCAAGAATGGGACTCAAAGTAAGTCTTTTATCTTCTCTGTTACCCAATACTAGACTTCGGCTGACTGAATGTGGTAGAATCGGAGTATGAAGTACAACAAGCTATTAGCTTCCTGTTGATCAAGGCTGGTGATTTTCATCTCCATTGGACATCAGATATTCAGACACCTCTGAGATGGGTTCGGGCGAATGCAAATCTTATCACCTTCTCGAAGGATGGAATTTCATTGCCAGAAATATACCTAGCATCGGATTTTGCCCAAGCAAGGATTGTCAACGACCCTAGCACCATTGTTGCATCGCCGGTTAAGACTATTAGTAAGTTGATCATGAATCGATATGTTGGCTAGACTCAATCCTAACATCTTTATTAGATGGACAAGACGCCGTTGAGTTCCTCAATAAGGCTGCACTCCAAGCGTAAGTATAAACCACACACTGCTTAGAAACAGGCTGATATATAGCGTTTCCTCATCTACAGTCTTTTCCATGATCAGGACGCACGATATAACAGATTGTATCCCAACATCCCTCGACAGAGTATTTCACGGGCATCAGACGAAGCCGGTCCCTTTTCTAGCCCGCTAACCTACGATGGGGAGACTACTGAGATTGTTTTCAAGAATGGCACCAAGAAATCTTTCCCTAATGTCGCCAGTATCTCACCAAGCTTCAGCTTCACCAACGTCACCGACGGCCCAAGCTTCTTCAAACAATTCTGCACAGGATCTTTGTCAAATGTGCCGGCAAATATTTCGCCACCACTTGCATCAACATCGGCTTTGATTACAGCCTCGCGAATTGTAGGTACGCCAACTACATTACCATCAACAGCACAACAATCATCACCGCCAGCGAATGGCCAGGAACAAGCACCTCCATCATACCACCTCCATCCGATTGTTGCGGGTCGGGATGTTGAGGCCAGAGACTATAGCGTCCTTGCAGAGCCTGGCGTACCTGCAGACTTTGGTTTTGCGGCTGGCAATGTCGGAGCGTCATCTTCTCGCATCCCGACGTCTACTGTAACGTTAGCCATTCAACCCGCCCAGTCGTCCACGGCAGTCGCCGTGAACATCAACCAACCGCTTTTCTACCCAGTTCCTGTTATCGTTCAATCATCGCGTGTTGTTCAATGTTATTACATGAACGACACTGGTTACGAAGATGTAGCGGTACTCGTCATGCCCTCTTTCGAGCCTAAGATTAACGACGATTTCACTAATGAAACTTCACCACTGAGGGAAGCCCAGGCTGTCATCAAGAAGTTTTTCGCTGGCGCTGTTAAAGATGGAAAGAAGAAACTCATCGTCGACCTTCGAGGAAACCAAGGTGGAACTATCGACATGGGCTTTGAAGCTTTCAAACAGATCTTCCCCGATCTTGAACCTTTTGGAGCTACACGGTATCGAGCGCACGAAGCAATGGACATATTTAGTTCAACGCTTGCTGACGTCATTAACAACGGAACATACACGTAAGTACTTCCCTAGGCTATTCTGTGAGCACGGCTAATATTTCCTAGAAACGTTTCTCCTGCGGAGCATGCTAAAATCAAGTCGACTGCTGGACCTTTCGCCTTCCAGAACATCATGGATGAAAATGGTACTGCATTTAAGAACTTTGACGCTTACTATGGCCCATATACAAACAACAAGGATACGTTCACCGCGCTTCGCCGGTACAACTACTCCAACCTGATGGGTGGTTATACTTCTGCCCCACAGTTCAACCTCACTGGCTTTGGCGACCAAGCTCCTGCACCTGCCCGACCTTTCAAGTCAGATAATGTGGTTATCCTTTCCGATGGGCTATGTGGAAGCACGTGTGCGATCTTCTCCCAGCTCATGCGCGAGCAAGGTAAAGTGCACACGATAGCTGTTGGCGGTCGCCCACAGAATGCTCCCATGCAGGCTGTTGGAGGAACCAAGGGAGCTCAGGTTCTCTCCATGGATTTTATCAACACATTGATGATTCAGGCACTCAACCTCACTGAGCGGGTCTACGGAGTCTCGGTTGCAGAAAAGGTCAACAACACGGCCGTGGGAAAGATTGCACGTGTGGAGCAACTTTACATCCGCTCGTCGCACCTTTCTCCCAACGAATTGCCTATCTTCGGACGTGTCAACTCTTTAGATAATATTCGGCATCCTCGTGATGGTTTAAGCTATGACGAACAGCAAAAGCCACTGGAGTTCGTCTACGAAGCCGCCGACTGCAGGTTATTTGATACCCTGTCAAGTTTAGTATCCCCAATCCCCATGTGGAGAATGGCTGTTGATGCTAAGTGGGGCAACGGATCTTGTGTCGCAGGGAGCACTGGAGACCCTACTGCTATGGGCTCTCTTGAGAAGATTGTATTCAACAAGAAGACCACCACGCCAGAAAATTATCAAAGCGCTGCCTCGGGTTTGCACACCTCTGGGGTCATGATGGTTGTTGGTGCTATTAGTATCGTTGTTTCGCTACTTTAATGATCTTAATGGAACCGAGATATTCGGAGTCAACGGCATGTATTCCTTGTAAACTTTTGCTTGCTGAAGCGTCGCATTTTTGCTGGGTGTTAGATATCCTCTAGACGATTTTCTTCAATATTATGATTCAATCATTTTGAAACACAAGGTCTCTGCTTGATGTCCCGGATCGGATCTAATTGTTGCAAGGTAAAAGCAGCTTGTTCATATTTTGGGGAACAATTTGCATAATCTTTGGTTTGAGAAATAGTTTGGACCTCTTGCAAATACCGGTAGTCGATGTCAACCGTGCACACTACGGTCACCAACTTAACTCATACTTTTTCCTTCCACTCATCCACTTCAAATTGTACTCCAGGCTCCCCCCCCCCATTTCAGTGTCTATCTCTAGTCTCAAAATTTCCCTAGTAAATGCTGGATTCAAGGCATGTTGATTTCTAGGTCATGAGAAGAGAACAATTGCAAGATAATTCCACCAATATAGTAATTGCCTGTGATTTACTTCTTGAATAAGATTCTTTCCTTTTGTCTAACATATATAAGGCCAGGATCGTATTTTGGGATGCAGTTTCGATAGAGAAGTGATTCAATATAACCATGGCCCTTTTATGAAAGAGTTTTCCTTTTCTGAGTGAAATGGGATTCTCATCACATTGGTATGAACAACCTGAGCCGCCAGCAGTGCATCCTGCGCTTTTACTACGAAACTGATAATCGCCTTAGTGTTTGCCATGTATTTCAAGCAGCCGCGGGTGACTTACGATATATTTATCTCACTTGCGCCTTGGCTGATCAAATAGATGTTGACACGAGCCATGGCAAGAGCATTGAATACTTCGCCAGCCACTCCAACCATGTTCTTCATCTTGTGGCCAATAACTGAAACGATGGACATGTGTGGCACCGCAGTTGCGATGCCCAGGTGTGAAAGTGCTAGAGTTGCGGCTTTGATATCCTCGGATCTAGTCGAGCAAACAGCTAGACTGAGCATCTGCTGGCTCGAACTTATTAGATCAGTGGTGATGTCATGTTTATCTAGTATTTCTACTATCTTTGCGAGAAACCTTTGCGGTCTAGTTGTACCGTTCGATTTAACATTCAGGACCGTGATGCCTTCTTTTACTGTGACTGCTGTAGGCGTTCGTCTCGATTGAGATTCGCCGTAGTAGCCATTCGCAACCATGAAATTCTGGTTAAAAACGTTGGTGATATCTCCTGGTTCTAAGAATTTGAGTGTGGGTGAGCTGTTGCCCGATGATCGCAAGGATGTCTTCGAAGGGTAGACAATAGTCCCTGAACCCTGAGGATTCATGACATTCTTTAACCGTAAAGGAATGGAAGCACGATTGATTTGTTCGATAGTTAGAGGGTGGATAACCTAAGGAGCATAAGCTAGATGGTTTGCTGTTGATAGACTATCAATTACCTCACTCCCATAATAGGTTAGCTCTGAAGCTTCCTCCGATGTTATTGTTGCTAACAATCTCGCAGTTTTGACTTTTGTTGGATCGGCTGTGAAGATGCCTTCCACCTCTTTCCATATTTGCAGCTCACTTGAATCTAATGCTACGGCGCAGAGTGCCGCGCAGAGGTCTGAGTATCCTCGACCGACACTATGAATCAACGAGTCGGGCATACATCCAAAAAATCCTGCATTGTTACAATTGATACTTCATGAGCCAGATTTGGAGGATACTCTTACCTGTAATCACTGGAAGTCTTCCCCGGCACACTGAAATTTTGTCCCAAATAGCTCCAGTTAGTCCACGAAGAAAGCAGGACGGACTAGCTCTGTATGCCCTTGCAAGTTCACGATAGTCAACACCAAAGGCGGCTTCCACGATGTCATTCAGAATGACCACTTCCGAAGGAATGCCCTAAGTAGATGTTAGTATATTTGATTGTGCATTATAATTCGAGGATTAAAGTATACACACCTGGCTCTTTAACGACCCTGCCACAATGCGGCAGGATAAAGTCTCACCCACAGCGAGGACTCTGTCTTGAGTTCTTTCTGAGATTTCTCCAAGTGTGCACGTGGCTTTCAGAATAGTCCGCATTTGCTCGCAGTCTTTGCGAATTGAAATCTCAATATCGCGGAGTATGTCGTTACAGTTTTTGAGACTGATGGCTGCCTTCGCAGCTTCCAGATGCTCATCTCTTATTTTGTCAATGATATTCCCAAGCTCTACAATGTCACTCGAACTTCCTGATTTTGCTAACCGAATAGCATCAATGAGCAAACTTGTGGTTCCTTGTGATTTGCTGGTTCCTGAGCGAGCAGAGCACACGACTGCAACATCATATGACTGAAGATAGTGGGGAATTATCTCTTGCGAAATGGTTTTTAGGAGTTTCCCCTAAAAGCTTAATTGGTTATCAAAGGTATGCATATAACTAGCCCTAAGTAATCTTTGGGTGATTTGCATTTTACAGTGTCTGCTGTAGATAACTTACAATAGATGTTCCGCCATACTTCTGCACAATCCAGGGCTTTGTTGGAGCTTCTGCCATGCTACGAATGTGATTTAAGTTTTTCAATGGGAAAAGGAAATGTAAAATAAAATTCCTACACTTTGCACTACCATAACCGAGATCCCCCCAACGGTATTTTTGTATTCACTCTTGCCATTGTCAATGTCTTGAAACTAGCATGAGCTGCCGTTAATTCTCTCACAATTTTTATTGGCTTGAATCTTACTATCCACAATAATTTAGATTGCTACCTGTCCCATGTTCATCGGCATCTTTATCAGTCGGCAAGATGGATGCCGCAACCTATGCATCGGCATGTCTGGCATTCAATGCCGTTTTTACACATTAACGGCAGTGTAACGGCTTTTGGAATAGCTTACAAATTTATGGATAGAATGAGAGAGATGGTGATGGGAATGCATTTGGGGATGAAGCCTTACACACCGGGGGAACACACTAGGAGACAAGCCGGGCGCAGATACTTTAGGTAAGTAAGGCTTAGCGTACCACAATGTTTACATCACAAAAGCTACATATGCTTCCAAAACTGGTATTACAGGCTAGCATTTTTTCAATCATGCAAGTAATGTTCTAAAGTACAACAGGTTAATTGAAATTGTGCTAAGGGAAGATACGTTAGAACTCGGTTATTTCTGCTTCTCCAAAGACACTGTTTTGCACGTCTTCTTGTCCTTCTGTATTCAGGTTCAATGTCTCTACATCAGCCCCATAAACCCATGGACATTTCTCTTCTAGGTGTTGTTTAATAACCCCATTTAGGGTCTCGAACTCCAATAGGAAGCCATCATGTCCATCCGGTGACTCTAATTCGACCAATTTTGCATCAGGGAGACACCTTGCTAATTCCACTTGCTGCTCGGGCAGGAATAATACATCAGTTCCCACACTGACAACTAAACTTCCAAGAGGGACTGTACTCAAAACGGTGCATAAGTCATCCTCGGTAGGTGGATACATGCATTGATCCTCTGAGGAATTAAGTCGGCCATAGGTAATATCGTGTGTGTCCATCTTCTTAGTAAGGTGGATGTAGCAGTTTGCGTCGAAGCGTTTAAGGAACTTCTCAGCCTGGTACTGCATGTAAGTCTGTGCAGAGAATCTCGTGGTTGATAAATTATCATTAACTGCGGTTTCCTCATCCGAACATATACTACCCTGCTGTGAAGATGGAGGGGTTGGCAATGGAGTCGGTTTCTTGGCTTGTATTGCAGGCCTGCGACTGAACCGAGACTCAAAGGATTCATGTGAGCGATAGGTGAGCATTGCTATCATTCTTGCTGTTCCAAGGCCTCTCTGAGGTTGGCCTTCTGGTGTTGGGTCATACCATCCTTGCTTGAATGCGGAGTCTGTATATATTGCCTGCCTTTGAGTTTCGCCCCAGGATATTCCCCATGCACCATGGTATGCGGAAGTTGCGATAGGTATAATGGTATTGACATATCCCGGAGGTGTGCACAGTGGCCATTCTAGTGTTGTCATGCCTCCCATGGAACCTCCAATGACTGCAGCAATGCGCCTGACTCCTAATGATTCAAGAACAAGATTATGCAATCTATCGATAGTTAATACTCTGGTAAGAGTGGGAAGTTTCACACATACCGGACATCATCTCGAATTGTAGTATGTGGAAAATCTGGTCCGAATGGCATGCCAGTAGTCGTATTCATTGATAGTGGTGATGCTGATCCGTACGGAGAGCCCATTACGTTAGCACAGAAGATAAAATATCGACTATGATCCAATGCTTTTCCAACACCCATTAGAGGTCTCCACCAATCCAATGCATCACTGCTGCCAGTCAATGCGTGGCAGACAACGAGAGCATTATCCCGATTTTCATTCAAGGTGCCCCAAGTCGAGTATGCGACAGGGACGGAGTGTAGTGTAATCCCAGACTGAAGGGTAAAAGTTGGAACGAGAGCGATCTTTTGGTTCTTAACAAGAGAACAGTAAAAGTTCCCAGTGTCACCAGAACTAGCCATTACTTCGGTAGATTCAGTGATATGGTACCCATGCACAGGACGATTAGAACTCACTAATGGGGTCTTTCGATTCAATATTTCTCTCATCGCAATGAGTCGCGGCTTGATATCCCATATTTTTGGATATATAATATTCAAACCGTATAGTTTAGTCACTCGTGTACAATCCTATGGAGTAAATGGATGCCACTCGATCGCTCGCATTCCACGTCGATCACAACGTTGCTGGGTGTATTGAAACTGATCAATGGTAGAAGGCTGAATGCTTGGATACGGTTACAAAAACATTGATTCTAGACTTGAGAAATTTTATCGGTCTGGTATATTGATAAAGTGGGGCAGGTCGTTTGGAAGGTATGTGCCAGACGCAGTCTAGATGGCCGTGTAACGAAGCTATATTAGTGCTTGGTATATTCCAAGCTCCGTGCTTAAGTTCAAAACACACTGGAATAAACATACACCTCGGCAGGTTACAACTTTTGCGGCATATATTACATGATTCACTGGTGTGGCCTGAGGCTCTAGAGACGTGCGCTGGTTAGGCCTGCCGAGTGCCTATCTGAGTCGGCACGCAACTTGATCCCTGTCTTTCGACACAATCTGCAGTCCAATCGGCATGTTTTGCCTATTTAATAAAGTACAAGAATTGAGCGGACACAAGGAAATAGGCTTGGTTTCAAGGTCAGGAAGAAAATGTCGAAAATCGTCAAAGTAGCAGCTGTGCAAGCAGCTCCGGTGTCATTTGACTTGACAAAAAGCCTAAATAAGGTTGCAAGTTTCACTGCTGAGGCTAGAATTTCCGGAGCAGACATTGTGGTGTTCCCGTATGTTACAGAAGCAACTTTTGATGCAAAATCGATCAGCTGATATCATGCCAGAGAGGCATTTCTTTCAGCATACCCGTGGCGTTACACATTCGATACCACTATTGGCGCACGTGAGCCAAGAGGTAACATTTCTTTTCTTTTCTCCTCATGAAAGAAAGATCTATACTAAGAGATGAAGGTCGTCAATGGTATGCCAAATATTACAACGCCGCAATTAGTATTCCCTCCCCCGAGTTCGATACACTGCGTGGAATTGCGAAAGAAAACAACGTATTTTTGTCTATTGGAATTATCGAGAAAGGCGGTGCAACATTGTATTGTACAGCTGTATTGATTGGTCGAGATGGCTCGTTGTTGTCCACGCACCGCAAGCTAATTCCCACTGCGGCAGAGCGTTTGGTTTGGGGCCGTGGATCCGGTGATGGATTGAAGGTTGTGGATACAGAAATTGGGAAGGTCGGGGGGTTGATTTGTTGGGAGAACTATATGCCAGGTGTGTACTGTTTTAATTCGAAGTATTTCTATGTACTGACAAAACTTCTAGCGGCCCGACTGGCACTATATCAACAAGGGATTGAGTTCGTACACTACTCTGCCACAACTAACAATACACTAACTCTAACTCTAACTTTAGAATATATATAGCTCCGAATGCGGATGACTTACCAAGCTGGGTCGCCTCAATGCAGCACATCGCGAAAGAGGGTCGATGTTTTGTCATCTCAGTGAACCAGTTCTGTAAAGTTTCCGATTTCCCGGCCGACTACCCTCCCTTTACAGCAGAACATCACGACAGACAGCCCGATGGGACACCATGGACACCCGATGCGATTCTCAATCATGGTGGTTCCTGTGTTGTAGGCCCTCTCGGTTCCTTTGTCAAGGGTGCGGAGCCGGTATGGGACCAGGAGAAGATCGTATATGCTGAGCTGAAGATGGATGATTTGGTTGAGGCAAGGGTGAGAAGTCCATACAATATTTGTAAATGCGACTACGGCTGATACAACACAGATGGACTTTGACACAGTTGGAAGCTACTCTAGGCCTGATATCTTGTTCGTGATATATTTCCCTGGGAATATTGACTTACTAACCTGTACAACAGCTCCTTGACGGTTAATACGAAGCCTGGGGTGAACGTATTGTTTGAAAGTTAGTAGATTGAAAATATCATAGATGCAAATTTCAATAGATCAATATTTGCTATCCTAAATCTACGCTACAAATTTCTGCATGTACGAATGGAAGTAATAGTGTAGAAAGTACTTTGTGATTTGACTATTGTGTGTAACTGAGTTTGGATTTCCTGAGTAGACTAGGTCATTCGGCATATACTATAAAATTTAGTGGAAGAACGGGTTGATCCATGTCAAGACCCTTATTCTCTGCATGTACTAATAATCTTCTCGGACTTCACTAGCGAAGGGAGCATATCCACAACAAAGTTAGCCTTGCTTTTCCCTTGTATTTTGCGTCCAGAATTTGACATCTCCCTACACATGTGTGTATTACCAGCCAAACATACGTAGCCTCCCACCGAATCCATCACAGTAACAAGATTCCGCTCTAATTGGTTGAACTGTATCGGCATGGTGGAGCTCCTGGCTCGGCACTTCGGCATCTTCCACGGCATCTTCCACGGCATATCACCTGTTTCACCATCTCACCCCATATTCCACACCGGAAACCTAACTCTGCGATATTCCCACAATTGTTACCGGAGATAGCAGCATTAGTGTTGCCGAATTCAATTTGCCGAACTTGGAGATGCCGTGTATAGTGACAAACGTAGACAGGAACGCGGCAAGATACCAGTATGCAAGGAGATCTCAGAGAGGAGAAACAGGAGGTGATCGAACGATAATATTTAGATGCGGATAGTGATAGAGGTTAGTGGGGTGGGTTAAAGTGTTTGGAGAAGGGGGGTATCTCCATATGGTAGTGAGCGTGAATTGCGAATATGTATATAACTGTCAGTCAGTGGACATGGAACACCATCATTAAGATTTCAATTTTGTAAACAAGTTTTTATATTTTCCCCTCCATAGAAGATTTAAAATGGTATCTGGACACCTAGCCAACGTAACCAAAGCGCCTGAGTTCGAGACTCTCGCTTTGCACGGTGCCCAAGAACCCGACCCCATCAACGGCTCGCGTGCACTCCCTCTGTACCAAGCTTGTGCCTATAATTTCACTGACGCCGCCGATGGAGCAAGCAAGTTCGCTTGGTCAAAAGGTAAGGTCAGGCATTTACATTTATAGATTCATATACTGATTGGATTAGATGGATATGTCTACACACGTATGGGCAACCCGACGAATGCTGTCTTCGAAAACCGTATGGCTATGCTAGAAGGTGGAGTAGGTGCTGTAGCCACCGCATCCGGCCATGCCGCACAGTTCATGGCTATTACTTCGATCTGCGAGCCAGGTCACAACTTTGTATCGACCATGAATCTCTACGGCGGAACGTTCAACCAGTTCAGGGTATACTTCAAAAAATTTAACATCCATTGCAAGTTCGTCGAGGGACATGACCCGGTTGATATCGGCGCTGCAATTGATATCAATACACGGGCTGTATACATAGAAACAATAGGGAATCCTCAATTCACTGTGCCGGATATTGCAGCCATTGCATCTGTCTGCCACCAGAATGGGATCCCGCTCATTGTCGACAACACCTTTGGCATGGGTGGCTACCTCGCCAATCCCTTGAAGATGGGCGCAGATATTGTTACACACTCGGCAACGAAGTGGATTGGCGGCCACGGAACGAGCATGGGCGGCATCGTAATTGATGGTGGCCACTTTGACTGGTCTGCTTCTGGGAAGTTTCCTTGCATGACCGAACCCGCAGATGGTTGGTATTCTTAGTCTTTTGAATATGTAAAAATGGACTGACGGTGAATATCAAGGCTACCACGGGATGCGTTTCTGGGAGACTTATGGCCTAAAATCTCTTAGCGCAAAGCTTCGCATGGATGCCATGCGGGACTTGGGACCTTGTCTTTCTCCCTTCAACGCCTGGCTCTTCCTCCAAGGTCTTGAGACGCTAGCCCTCCGCGGTGAGCGGCACGTCTACAACACCTTGACCTTTGCGCGCTGGCTGGAGGCCCATCCATGTGTGAATTGGGTCAACTACCCCGGCTTACCCTCCCACCCCGACTATGAGCTCGCGCAACGTGTATTACCCAAAGGACAAGGTGGTGTTCTGACCTTTGGTGTAGCAGGAAACATCAAAGAAGTTGAAGCCGTGGTGGATAATTTGAAGCTTTGTAGTCATCTAGCGAACGTGGGTGACGCGAAAACATTGATTATCCACCCATGGCGTACGACACATCAGCAGATTCCGGATGAGGAGAAAATCAAAGGAAATGTTACTCCTGATATGATTAGGGTGTCTCTAGGCTTGGAGCACATCGATGACATTATTCATGATTTCGAGCAGGCATTCGCTGGCGCTGGCTTGAGCGAGGCTAAGGGCTGGACTCCAACGTGGAAGCAGGATATGAAGGGCAAAGCTTGGAATGACGGTACTTTATATGCGCCGAAGCCGAATGGAACGAATGGCGTAACAGACAAGGTAGAGGATACTATTGTGGGATCTTGAGAAAATATTCTTTGGAAGTAAACTTGATATATTATTTCTTTTTGTACTAGATAATGGACAACTTATTTTATTTCTCTTCAGCGAACCTATAGTTTTGCATACCCATGAAGGATGAGGAACCTCTTGAAATACCTTTCTAATTCTTGAGAAGCGCCATTTTCAAGCTCAATGGCTGTGCCAACCCACCCATCCGGCCTGAGCACATATATCATGCCTTTCCCCACGTTGACACCATATCTTGCATGTGCACTATAGTTCTTGTCGTAGAACACCCTGCCGAACGGCATGCCGCCAAGAGTCTCGTACGCTGACGGGCCTCCAGCACCTGAAAAAATGGAGACCCAAGAGATTGGTATGTTGGAGTCGAATAGCCATCGCATGGGCGCTACTGATTGGGAGAGGCGAGCTAGCGAGGCCTTCGTCTTGGTCACATCACCAGCAAACACAGCAATGTAAAAGCGTGCCACATTTGGAGTCTCACTCTGCAGTCGTGTGGACTCAAAAGTTGCAGGCTTCTGCAAGGAGACATCTGGAGCTCGTTGTCCAGGCTGGATTAATGGACATGTGGAGATCGGGGCAATGTTCAGGTAGGAATCTGGCTCGTAGTATATGCCTAGTCCACTACTGAATGTCGCTGCTTCTTCCATCACTGTTCCTAGAATCTCATTTGGGTCCGCATTTGGGTCGCCTGTCCAGTTCTCCGGTAATTGCATAGTCATGAGTCGTGAGATGTCCTTGTCGTAGTTGATAAGTCTTTGAACATTTGGCAAACGTTCAGCTTCATATGTATGTAGGAGATCAGGTTTCGCTAGGCCTTGGATAACAAGCGAAAGTTTCCATCCTAGGTTGACAGCGTCATGCATTCCGGTATTCATGCCCTGTGCAGCGCCCGAGCTGTGTGTGTGGCAGGCATCACCAGCTAAAAATACACATTCTTTAACGAGAAATGATCTAGCGATCCGTTGGCCGACAGAGTATATTGTCCACCAGTCCACCTGTTTGAATTTCAGGTTAAAAGGCTTGACGGATGCAATTGCCTCTGCAATGGCGGCTTTCTCATTGAACTCTGGATATGACTTCTGCCTTTCTGCAGTGAAGGCGAATCCTATGCGAGTGGCTCCGTGATCGAGTGCTGCCCACAAAACGTTTCCATGTGTGGGTGACTCAATCGCACAATACGTCCGAGGCTTGGGCAGATCCGTCTCGATCACGCCATCTACTCGAACCCATTTATCTTCGCTTGTGGATCCATCGAAAGGAATACCCATAATTCGCCTCACCGAGCTCCTGCCACCATCGGCGCCTACAAGGTATCTGCAATTGACGATGCTTTTCACTTTTGTAGTACTATGCTGGATCGTGGCAGAAATCTTGTATCCTGATGGCGCTACGTTGTCCAGAACTTTGATGTCGGTCAAGGTAAATGGAGTCTCAAGTTTGGCATTGTGCCTTGCCAAAGCCTGTCTGAATATCTCCTCCTGATATTTCTGCCGCAACACCAGCGCGAAATCCCATTTGGTATCCTTCATGTTCTCCATGAAACTCCACCCTCTCCCTGGGTGCTCTTTCCCATCTTTATTGTAGTTGACAGTGTCCCTACATGCGAAACATTGTTGGGCGAGGGAGTCGGCGAGACCCAGTTGGTCTAGCATCTCCGAACTTCGAGGAAAGAGAGTGATGGCTCGACCATATTGGTCCTGAGCCGACTTCGGGTATTTTTCGATTATCTTGATTTTGTAATGGGAGGGCAAGTTTCGCGCGAGCTGGTAGGCAGTAATGAGGCCTAGAATCAGTATTTAGATTCGAGGGCAGTTGTGTTAGAATTCAGTGTACCAACCAACAGGTCCTCCACCAACCACCAATACGTCAACATTTTCCGTACCTGAAGATGTACTATGCATGACTGATTTGAGAGAGAGGGTAATATTCTTCACATGTTCAAGGGCTCCTCAGGGCACGAGTTCAACTTATGAAGCTCCATCGTCATTCTAACACAGGGTCCAGGTCTTAAGACAATTCGGCATGAGATTGTTTGCCGTCGGGTCCGATGGGGAAATCTTTTCTATTACTGGAAATGGCTTGCACAACGATACGCTCGATTTAACCGTGAGCATGCCATTTCTGACGCGATAATAGAAGGAAAGATGGGGGTTCGATAAGAATTTTGGATAAGAAAGTATCGATGACTAAGCGCTACCTAGCGTTTATATGGTAAGAACTTGCTTTCCAAATCAAGCTCCTCACGATATAGTGAGCTTTTAGATTCTGCTTTGATTTTCCAAAATTCTTTATATGATATCTAGTAGATGAAAGATAGTGCTTTGGTAGACTGTAGAGCTAATTGCTTCTTGCCCTCCGCCCTTTCAGTATTAATAAGCTCTGGTGACTAGGCGACTTGTATCATCATACACGCTATACAGAAATACTTGACATGAGGAAACTCAATATTATCAAGATTCCGAGAATGGATATTTATCCTGACCGTGCTATTGAGTCTTCCGAAAAACAACCAGATTCGCCAACCCATTCTTGTTCGTCAATATGGCAATCATTAACATGCACAAGAGGATACTGTCTCACGGGATATTATTCGAAAAGAGTATGGAGACAAGAATTTTCCGCCCTTTTTCTTGGTGGATAGTTGTAGGGATCCTACTGTTGCCTTGTCGGGTTTGCGGGCCTCATTTCCTAGAAACATAAAAGCTGACAAACGTCTAGTTACTTTAGTCTAATAGCTTCGATCTTCCTTCAACAATTGAATTATACGAACAGAATCAAGTCATTTTCTAGTATATTCACTTTCGTCAGAAACTTGTAGTTCATTACATCGCAATATGGCAACCTCTGAGAGAAAAGCTTCAACATTCACCTTCAAGCACCATGATTTAGGACCCATGATAGGAATCATTACCCCCGATAACGTTGTCCAATTCCGAGCCATACCATATGCGATCATTCCAGATCGATTCAAGCATTCCATTCTGCTCGATAATCTCTCCAGCGCGGATGGAGATTTTACAAAACCAGGGTAACTAAACTCATCCAAACCCTCGTGCATCTCCAAGTAACTGACATAACTGTAGTGCCGCCTGCCCGCACATATTCGGCCAGGATATATTCAGCGGTGGGCCATTCCCTGGACAGGTCATGCCTCATTCCGTCGACGAGTTCAAGTGCCTGATTCTACAAATCAATGTACCGTTAGCATGCCTCCAGGACACCAGCCCGAAGCTACCAAAGCTTCCGGTGATGCTTTACATCCACGGCGGTGGCTTTGTTCTCGGAAAAATAGACGAACAGCATAATACAGCGTACATGGTCGAGCAATCCATCGTCGACTCCCAACCCGTTATTGGAGTAAGTATCCAATACCGTCTGGGTGCCCTCGGTTTTCTGCATACGCCTGAGGGTGGGAGAAACTTTGGATTTTATGACCAGAGGAATGCCTTGCTTTGGATTCAAAGATTTATCGGCGGCTTTGGAGGCAACCCAGGAAATGTAACAGCGTTTGGGGAATCTGCTGGAAGCATGTCGATTTGCTATCACATGCTAGCGCCCCCACCACATTCTGGTCCGCTATTCAAAAGAGTGGTGTTGATGTCTGGTATCATTGCACCAAATACAGCGCCGATCCCTGTAGCAGAAGCAAGTAAAATGTTTGAGAAGCTAGTTGAAGCGATAGGCATCCAAGAGAAGGGTGGCGCAGCATTACAGAAGCTGCGGGAAATCGACGTCCAAAAAATCGTTGATGCAAGCACTAAGCAGGCAGATGAAAGTGATATGTGGACCTTTGTCGAGGACCCAAACTGGCTCGGAAAGGAGGTTGTGACCTGGGATCGGATTCCCGAGCTCCTGGGGCAATGCGACTGGGTAGATGAAATCGTTCTGGGAACCACTGGTTTCGAGGTATGTGCCCAGTTGATGATGCATGTCCATGCTAATGAATTTCACTCCTACTAACACAATGCAGGGTACCATGTTATTCTCAGACATCAGTGCACTCACACCCTCAAGCTTCTCAAAGTCCATGTTAGATCAACTTGGGCCTGAAAATGCTGCACTCCTGTTATCTGCATACAATATCAATGCCGATATGGATCGGAGTCTGTTTCTCACTGCAGCCTTGCGCTGGTTTGGAGACTGTGTGTTTGACGGGCCTACACATGCTCTTGCGCTTCATCTCACTAGTAATACTAAAAAAAAGGTTTATCGATACATTTTTGACATTAGGAACCCGTTTCCAAATCACCCCCTAACCCAAAAGTCACACCATTGGGTAGATGTTTATTTCGTGTTCAAAACCTTTCAATTCCGATATCCTACACAGTTCTGCAAGGATATTTCAACCAGACACGCGCAGTTGTGGATCAACATCGCGAACGGAAAAGTGCCATGGAAGGAGTATAACTATGGGGCTGGAGCCGACGCGACGATTATGGTGGCGGATGAACGGGACGGGTGGGTAGAAAGGAGCATAGCCAAGGATGAGCAAATGAATGAGAGGAGCTGGAAGCGCGTGGAAGGGCTTTGGGATTCGTGGAAGGGATACAAGGGGAAGTGGTTCTCACCTTTGAAGATTGAACCATTAGAGAAGGCGAAGACGGTGTAATCCATAAATCACGATGGCTCATCTAATAATAGGAGTTCTTAAAATTCACCCTCTCTCGCTTGCCCATCATAGTACAGCACCGATTGTAGTAGAATCTGTGTCCCTAGAGCACAATGCTCGGGACTAGTATACTCATTTGGATTATGCGATATCCCATCCTTACTGGGCACAAATATCATGCTTGTGGGGCAGACACGAGATGTCCACGCACTGTCATGGCCAGCGCGTGATAGCATATCCATAATCTTGTTTTCTCCGACTTCTTGCAGAGCAGAAGCCCTCACTGCGTCAATGCATCGTGGATGAAATCGCGACTCTGGGAGGCCCCATGTGCGTTTGATTTCAAATGACGTTCCGTTATTTTCTCGTTCAATGATGTGTTCGAAAGCCTTAAGAATGCTAGAAGCTAGTTCTTCCACCATTGCGTCGGTTGAGCAGCGGATATCAATTATGAAGTCAACACCTGCGGGAATAGTTGCCTGACTTGACGTGTCGCTGTTGATCACGCCGACTGTCGCAAAACCAAGCCCGGTTTTCAATGCGGTGTCTCGAACCGCAATAATCAAATGCGAAGCAGTAACCAAAGCATCCGATCGAGCCGACATTGGCGTCGTCCCTGAATGTCCTTCCACTCCAGTAACACGCATGGCGTACCATTTCATGGCTTGCACAGATGTTACGATGCCCACAGACTTATTCTCCCGTTCGAGAAGCGGACCCTGCTCGATGTGGAGTTCGAAGTGGCATTCAAGCCCGTTTTCCTTGTGATCACATGGTGTGTCTCCCAGATAACCAATTTGGTGAAGTGCGGTCTTCATGGGCATTCCCTCATCGTCCTGGATCGCCCAGCATGCATCCAATGGTGTGGTGCTCTTGGTGCTCCAGACTCCTGATGCCATCATGGCGCCTGGGAACCTTGCGCCTTCTTCATTTGTCCAATTTATCAGGGCTATTGGACAGTAAGTTTTGACCTTGTTCTCATGAAGTGTGCGGAGGACCTCCAGGGCGGCTTGGACACCGAGGATGCCGTCATATCTCCCTCCTGTGACCTACACATTAGCCAAGCCGCAATTTCTTCATAATGGTGTCTACCATACCCGCAGGTTGTGTATCCATATGGCTACCCATCCCGATTGGCCTTCTGCTTTTTGCAGTGCCAGGCCGAATTGCAAAGATATTTCCCATCTGATCGACTTTGACCTCACATCCTAGCACCTTGCATTCTCCAACAAGCCAGTCCCTAGCCTGTTTATCCTCTTGACTGAGTGCCAACCTACACATGCCAGTCGAAGGTGCCGACAGGGCACCCCATGATGTGCATGTTGACTGAAGCGTGGCGTTGAGCCGTTCGGCGTTGATTCTTAGGAGGGTCGACATGGAAAGAACCGGGAATCTGGAATGCGAAACATGGCAAGGGGGCCTTAAGAATAATAATGTGACAAGATTCTATGACTGTACAAGTCCGCCTAGGATCAGTTTTACCGTTGGATTGATATTGATAAGCTTTCCGTCGGAAAGAAACACGATGGCTAGGGATGTGCCATTCAGCGTGGGTAGCAAGTGAGGGGCAGCGATACGGCGGTCCCCCAACTCGCGCTAGCCCATAGTTCGACGGCAGCGATACTATCAATAACATGTTCGGGCTACATATGTTAGTTTTCTGCTCGTGGACTCTTTTCCGAGGGATCTTAAGAATTGAACTGACTACTCGACATTGCGATGGCGTCCACGTATGACGTCATAATCCTGAACGGCCTGGTAGTGACCGACGCAGATATAAGTGAATCCGATATTGCTATTAAGGACGAGAAAATTGTGCAAATTGTTCCAAGAGGAAAGCTTCAGGCTGCGCAGGCCGCGAGGACGATTGATGCGGAGGGGGGTTATGTTATGGTACGATCAATTGTTTCCTTCAAACACAGCTGATTTTGCAATAGCCAGGAGGCGTGGATGCACATGTACATCTTGATGAACCCCCCCTATTCGGGAAAGGTTCAACAGCGGACAACTATGAGACTGGTATGTGGACGTGCACCAGCCTCCGGGCCCTGCTGCGCTCACATGATGCCTAGGAAGCCGATCAGCGATATGTGGTGGAACTACCACAATGGTAACATTTGCTCCACAGAAAAAAAGTGAAGATACATTACTCGACACCCTCCGGGACACTCACGCAAAGGCAAAAGACACCTGCTACACAGACTACTCCTTCCATCTCATCGTTGGCAATCCATCGGTAAATGCACTCTCGGAATTCAAAACGCTACGCGAAGAAGGCATATCCTCACTAAAAATCTATATGACATACGAAGCGCTGCAGCTCCATGACGGACAAATTCTGGACGTCCTTTTGGAAGCCCGAAAGCAGAGAATTACAACAATGGTACACGCAGAGAACGGCCAGGTGATTGACTGGATGACGGCACAGCTGGAAAAGAGAAAGCTATTTGCGCCAAAGTATCATGGTTCGAGTCATCCCCCGATGGCTGAGGTTGAAGCAACGTACAGAGTAATCAGTTTGTCCGAGTTCATAGATACCCCCATCTTAATTGTCCACGTATCCACACCAGCAGCGGCCAAACACATCAAGCAAGCACAAGACAGGGGCCTTCCTATCTATGCAGAAACATGCCCACAATACCTTTTCCTCACAAAGAACGACCTCGACCAACCGGGTTTCGAAGGTGCGAAATGCGTGTGTTCGCCACCACCACGAGAAAGCGAGGCCGATTGCGACGCGATCTGGAATGGCCTTGCGAATGGAACCTTCACAATACTATCCTCGGATCATTGCCCATTCCGATACGATGACAATATCACTGGAAAGAAGACTTGCATAAACGATGAGTTTCCAGTCGGCCATTTCAAGTACATTCCCAATGGCTGTCCAGGAATCGAAACACGACTCGCTCTTACCCTCGGTGCGGACCGTCTAGATCTCAAGAAATTTGTGGAGGTCACAAGCTCAAACCCTGCAAAGCTTTACGGACTCTGGCCACGCAAGGGCAGCATCATTGCCGGGGAGAGTGATGCCGATATCAATATCTGGTATCCTCCAGGCAAGATGCAAGAGTATAAATTAAAAAACGAGATGCTACATCATGATGTAGATTACACCCCATTTGAAGGGAGAGTGGTGAAACAGTGGCCAAGGTACACGTTATTAAGAGGCAAGGTAGTATGGGATAAAGAGAATGGAGGACTGCTTGGAGCCAAAGGTGATGGAAGGTTTGTCAGGCGAGGGACGAGTTCGTTGGCGGGTCCGAGGATGGACGGAGAATGGAATATTCCTTTGTGAAAATACTGAAGAGTAAATTGAGGAAGTGCAGTAAATATATTCCTCATGGATATATTTCAGTTATCTTGCAACGGAGCAATGGTTTATCACTATTTCGACCACGCTAACGGGAATTCAGTATCTAAACTTAGGAACAGGTTATGTCTACTCTCTAAATTCCCTCCTCAATGATAGGCTTCCAGAAAGCAGTGAAAATCTGAATTAAAACCCGTTCAAGGCAGGTTGGCGGCGTATCTACACTGTCTATTCTCTTCTTATATATGATAGAG
>JAAZQE010000484.1:0-22604 GCA_013620735.1 Clavariopsis aquatica | reverse complement strand
CCCACACACACAGAAGGGAGACACAGAAGAGAGGCAAAGCCACATACCATAAATCGTCGGCGGACAAACCACCGCAACCTTGACCCTCTCGCCCTCTTTCTCTGCGGCCCCCAGCACCAACTTATCCACATTTCTATGGAACGCCTCGTCCGGCAACGTGACGAGATCGTGGACCCCGCTCCAATCGTTGTACTGCTTTTCGTCCCATTCGCCCAGACGATCGTACTTCATGTCTTCCCAGCAGAGGATCCCCGTCCCACCTGTGTGCAGCCAGAACCCCGGGTTCTCTTTGGTGTGGCCCGCGGCGAGACCGGCAGCGATGGCATGCGCGGCGGGTTCGTTGTCAGAAGCATCAGCAGTATCTACTACAGCATTAACATCCTACTTCAGGCCCGACGGAAAGTCAAAAAATATTGGGGCCATGGTCACATGGGGGGAATCGAAGAACGGTGAGACGTACGAATCACTACATCTGCTACCTTACTCTCCTCCTCCAGCACCTTGCTACTATCTAGATCGCCAATCACAATGCGGACATTAGGAAATGCTTTTTTGACTGGCGCAGCCTTTTGCTCGGTGCGCACGAGTGCCGAGTATGAATATTCTGGGTGCTTGTTGTACAGCGCGTAGAGGATGTCGCCACCGATGTAACCTGTAGCGCCGGTACTGTGTGTTGCGGGTTAGTTAGGTGGAGTATAGGTATTCTTAGTGAAGAGAGGTTACATGAAGATCTTTGGTGTCATGGTGAGATACTGTCGTGATGCACAATTCTAGACTGGCTCGAATTATGCAACAATTTTGAAGGATGCAATTTATATCTCACCTATGTAGGGCCATAATCTAGATTCCTGTAGAATCCAATCAAGATAGGCGATCCACAATGGTAAATGATGACGTGATGAATTGAGGGGCTGCATGTTGGAGCGGGGCACAAAATGCATCAAATGTGACTTCAACATCAATCGATTCATTGGGCACGACACTCCCAAAAAAATCATAATGCGCAAGTCTTTTATTTTTTACCACAACACCAAATAGTACTATATAATACATGTAGGGCTTCCCAATAAATAGAGATGATGACACTATCATCGGTAATGCCACAGTTACTGTTCAAGTCGTTTACAATGCTTTGAGAGGCTAAGAAGGGCCCTACTTCATTGTTAAATCCAATGCCTCTTTCTCAGCGTTACTCCTGCCATCTCCGTAACTTCACCATGCCGTTAATAGGCAGGACACGAAGACTATCTTGGTAATCATCTTGGGGAAACCCGCCACCCTGACGTACTTTTTCACGAGTACTACTAGACGTCAGTTTCTCACTGTGACCGGGATGCATCGCCATACACCTCCGGATATCCAAACATCGAAATTCGACCGATATCTAGATCCTGCTCGTTGGCGGGAATCCGCTCATTGGTGGTAGCTGGCATTGACGTTGTAGTAGCTGAATTGGCCTGAGGTTTCATCAGTTGGCGGTTCGGTGGATGAGTGACGAGAGTAATGAATCTCCTGTTCTGAATCTACCGGCATACCAAATTCCTGTACTGCATGGTCGAGAATATGTGGATCGATTTCAGGAGGTGCAGATATTGATGTCGCTGATGGTAAAAGAGAAACGGAAGACTGGGTACTGACTTCTACCACCTTGTCTCCTTCAACGCGGACTTCGCGGTCGCGGAGTCGCCGCATCAGCTCGAGGAATTGGCTGTTTTGGAACTTTTCGCTCGTGTTGTCGGCTACTCGTTCCAGTAATTGTCCTGCTGTTTCTGCCATGACGTCGTCGTCATTTCTTTGAGACTGTTGTTCTTGGTTTTGTTCTTGTTGTTCATATTCTCGCTCAACGGCTGGGTTATCTGGCGTGCTGTAACCCGCCACTCTGAGCTCATTCCAAATGTTTTCTTGGCGGATCGGAACGCCGGTGGCAAGTAGTGGGTAAGACGACATCAGTCGCTCGTTGATCGCTTTAATGAGGGTTTCAATACGACCTTTAACTTCCTGTGGAGCATCGCGATTCAGTATTCTTTGCAGCGTATCGACACACCATTTTGCCTCGCTTGCATCTGCAGTCAACATCCCACGACTCTCCATATTCTCGAGGCCCCCAAGATGTTGTAGTGCCTCCGCTGACCTTCCAAGCTCAATTTCACTTCGAAGTTTGATCGTTTCGTAAACGGCTAATAATGACATTAGCTTAAACATATCGATGAGGGAGGACAGTGACTTACATGGTCGTTTCTCCCGAATGCGAAGTAGTACGGGGTTAGTTTCCGACATAGCGTTTGTGTCGCTTTGCTCTTGCCGGGCAGCTGCCAGCTGCTGCTGATTTCGTTGTTCGAGCAACACTCGTTGCATCTCTTGACCCAAAGACCTGCTTATGGCATGCAAGCTTTCTGAAGCGTTCCGGGCTTCGTTGAATAGAGGCTCGGTATCGACTTTGGCAGCAATGGTTTTTATCTGAGAGTCGTTTAGTTGAACTCTCGAAAGCTGTGCCTTTGCCGTTAACCAATCGATCCTTAGTTTGCGAGCGTGTGTCTCTGAAACCATTGCTTCTTCTACATTTCCTGCAGCCTCGAGAGCTACGATCCTATTCAATTCCCCAAGCAGTTCAAGCTCCATTTGGAAATCCTGTAATGGGTGTGGCTTTTGGTCTTTTTGAATTCTTTCCCCCATGTCCTCTCTCCGTTCGACTGGAACTTCGAGTTCCTCCATACCCGCAGCCATATCTTTCTGCGCTTGTTCGAACGCTCTTTCAAAAGCCGCGTCATCGAACTTTGGAACATCCTCCTGGGCCCTTTGTTTCCCATTTGCCACTTCTTGCACTGGCATACGATTGACTCCTCCGAAACCCTGGAACGTCGGTCTTGCATACGCGCTCATCCCCGCACCGGGCATACCTCCAAACGGACGGGTCATATATGAGGGGTTCTGCATTGCTGGACCTTGATTTAGGAAGTCTTGATGCCATGACGCCGCGGCATTCGAGGGTTGTACAGGTTGATGGTGTTGGACATGTGTGGGATGTGACGGTCCTAGGTTCAATCGTTGGAAATCGGAGGCCCATTCCGGACCCCCTTGGGCATGCGCGAAATGTGGAAGGGATGTGTGATTTGAGAGATGTGGTGGAGGAAAGTGCTGAAGAGTTGGTTGTGGTGGGCCCGCATGGCCAGCTTGGAAGGCATCGAATTCAGGGTCTAATGCGCCTACATTAGGTCCGAGGGAAGATCGAAAGCCCTATTTGAGTAAATGTGTTAGAAGAGTTTTATATTTGTGTGCGACCATTGAAATCTTGCCTGTGTAGGAGACTGACGGCTGGACAGCCGGTCCTGCTGCAGCGTGCGGTCGACCGAGGTGTGCTTTTGGAAGTTTTGGAGGGCATTTGAGGGCCCACAAAGAGCATCTGCCATATTTACTGAAGAGAAGAAAGATATTACTGCTTGCGAGAGACAAAAGTCGAAGAATCAAAAAGATGGAAAGCGCATGCGGTTTCAGACCAGCGTTGTGATGTCGACATCCGGTGATCAAATGCCGAGGTTGCCGATCACCATTCCGAGCACGTGCGGCATCCCACCCACTTACCGCATTTGGAGTAGTGGGAGATCTTGCCAGACCTGAAAAGCCAAGACCAGAGGTAAAAACACATGTTATACACATGACTGGTGAAACAGATCATATCAGCATATGTAAGAATTTTATTGGCGATAACAGGTCATTCTAACATCATCATGAACCTGAATAACGAAGAGGAGTTGGAGTCACTTTATATATGTATTGTTTGCTTACTACCGCTTATATAGAAAGTATAGTAGAATTATAGAAAGAACGCCATATACGTCTGTCTTCCGACGAGACACGGTGAAAGAGCTCAGTAGAATAGCAATGACTTCTCCCACAGTGAGTAGAGTAGAGATGTGAGGCAAAGACATAGCAAGGAGAGAGTGAATAATAAAAGATTCGTAACCCAGAAAATCTTCTCATAGCATACCCCTACGCCTACTAGTACCTCAAGTTTTGATCAAACAAGATATACTCTTCTTGGATCATATCGTGCCGTCATAGACTAAATCAGTAATGAATTGCATACAAGGAGAGTCATGACAAAGCCACCTCTTCAAAAGAACATCTCCTTAATACCCACGACCCGCTTTGGAGAGCTCCGGCGACGAGACGGCGAAACCGAGTGGTTCTTCTTCCTCCGGACCCAGGCGTAATCGGGCTTCCCGTGATCAACGCGCTCTTCGATTAGAAGACGAGTGGAGCCCCGAGTTCGAAGGCGACGGGTATGTTCGAAAAGGATTTCGGTTTCCTTGGAATCCATCTCACGGAGGATGATGATGTAGTTTGGATCTGACTATATACTGGTTAGCATCAGGTAAAATTGTTGGGTGGGCGATTGAACTCACTCTATCAACCTCATACGGGATGTCATAATACAGCAATGTATCGATAGCCAAATGCTCCTTGTGCACCTTGACATATGTGGGTTGGTGCGTTAGTCGCAGGGGATTGTTTGGAGTCATTCCCTGGTGGTGGTGATGATGCTGCTGTTGAAGTTTTGCAGCTTCCTCTGGCTTGATCATGGCTTGGATTTGGTTTTCTTGGAAACCGAATTGTGCGAGACGTTTGCGCATCGACTCTTCCAACTCGGCTTCATGCTTCTCCTTTTTGGCCTTTTCCTCTTCTTCCTTTGCTTTCTGCTTCTGCAAGAAACGCTCCCATTCTTCCTTCTCCTTGGCCTTCTGCTTCTCTTCTTCGATCCTCAGTTGCATAATGAGCTCCTCACGTTGCTTCTTGGCCTTCTCCGTCTCTGCGGACTTTTGACGCTCATATTCAGCAATGTGTCGTTCGCGCTCTTCTTTGGCTTTTGCCTCCTTTTCGGCCTTTTCCTTGTTGAATGCGTCGACAGCCCTTTGACGTTCCTCTCTGACCTTGCGCTCCTCCTTCTCGAGCTTCGCCAAATTCTCGGCAATGATTCTTTGGCGCTCTTCGTCGGCCTTTCTCGCGTTTTCAATGCGCAATCGCTCTTCTCGTTCCTGTTTCAGCTCCCACTCCTGCTTAAGGCGTTCTTGCTCGAGCTTAGCCTTCATTTCAGCATCCTTCCTCTTCCGCTCCTCTCTCTCCATCTTGAGCTCCCACTCCTGCTTGTGACGGTCTTCTTCTTCTTTAGCCCGAGCTTGGGCCTCCTTCCGCTTCCGCTCTTCTCTCTCCAACTTGAGCTCCCACTCCTTCTTGTGACGGTCTTCCTCTTCCCTAGCCCGCGCTTCCATCTCCTTTCGCTTTCGCTCATCTCGCTCCATCTTTAGTTCCCATTCCTTCTTCAGGCGATCTTCTTCTAACTTGATCCGGGCTTCTTCCTCCTCACGCTCCTGCCTATCCTTCATATACTTGAGCTTCATTCTCTCCTTGATGAGCTCCTCGCGCCTTTCCTGTTGCAATGCCTCTTCCTGTTTCTTGAGTCGCTCGTTCGCCTGCTGTAGCTGCCACTTCTCATAGTCATTGTTGGGTGCGGGTGCGGGCGCGGGTGCGGGCGCGGGCGCAGCAGGAGCGTGGGCGTGGGTGTGGGCATAGATATGATGGTGATGAGGGGACTCATCGCGGATATAATGGTGATGTGCGGATCGCGACCGGTCCCGTTTGGTCTTCAAGACTTCAAGTTTAAGCTCATCAATTTCGTCTTGAAGTGCCCAATCGTCGGCCACTCGTCGCGTGCGACCCCGAGCTTCCATACGAGGGCTCGGAAGCGGACTGCGTTGTTCGGTGTGGACGTTGGGGCTGCTCTCATTGTCCATCCGAGTGGTATTGTAGATGGTCACATTGGGAGCGGGGGAAGCACCCTGCGAGCGGGTACGGTGAAGTCCGGAGCTGTAGTGAACTTCGGGTACGAGGAACTCGCTCGTGCGACGCGCAAAGGGACTTCGATCTTCTCGGTGAGGTCGCGATGTAGGTGGAACGCGAACATGGCGGGCACCAGAGATGTGTCGGTCGGAGTGGTACCACTCATCCTCCTCGTCCCAGAAGTCGGCTGGCGGCATGGCGATGGGACAAATGAAAAGCGCTTCGAGAGTAGCTAGGCTCGAGCAGCGAAGAGGTACCGGAAGCAGTCAAGGTGGTTTGGCTGGGAATGCGAAAGACGATCAGGTGGAGGGGGGGTTGTGTCTTGTGTCAGGTGGAGGGTGCGGGGTGGTGTGAATGGCGCAGGAAGTGGAATCGGGCTGATCTACACAGCGCCGGGCGAGAAAATCACGGAAAAGAAGCTGCTGGAAAGTTGGAAGAGGGAAGAAGAGGGTGACGGCCAGAGATTTGAGGGGAAAAGGGAAGGCGACGGCCTGGGGGCCAAAATCAGCTCTCAGCTACGTGTGTCATCAGGCAGCGGGGGCTGACGCCTGGGGCTTGATGCGTGGTGGGCCAGCCTGCAGGACAAAGTGCACTTGCACGACGCCGTGCACACGCGCTCAACAGGCCGCCTCCTCAAGGGACAGGAGATGGGGCACCAGAGCGGCGCGCGAGGTTGCCGCCCGTTTGTTTGCCTGGCTTGCAAGCGCCGTCGCCCTCTCAAACGCCTCTGTGCCGTGTCCCTGCGCTGGGGACGACATTTACGACGTGGAGGGGCAGGGCTAAATTTGGGCCGGCATCTGGAGCACGAGTCGGGCCAGCCCCAGCACTCGATCGTCGGCCGGCGCCAGTTCACCTGATCCAGTGGGCTGTTCGTTGTGCGTCTTGCGGCGGGTACCGTAGCAGCACGCGAGCGCCTCTTGAAACCAGTGTGCTCGTGGGCGCTGGCTGCTGTGCCGTGCACTTTTGCGTAGACCAGGCCTCATGTGATCCGGCCCAGCCTCCGGCACCAGCGGCAGCACATGGTGGGCAGCATGGGGGGCGGCATGGCGATCGGCACGGCGATAGTCGGAGATATTACACGGGAGTCAGCGCGTCAGCCGCACCCACGCCTTGCATGGCAAAACAGCAGCTTGATCAAATCATGGCAGCGTGGCGGCCGTGGTTGGGCTCCAAGTCGAGCAGCGCCTCCTCCTCGTCGGCGCCGAGGCCCATGGAACGGGCCATACGCGTCAAATTTCTACTGTGCATGCAGCCGCCCTCCCTTCAGCCTCGCCTTGCTTCTAATTGGCCCCACCCTACAGGCACTTCTTCCTCATCAAGTTGGTCTGCCATAGAATACACAACCGCAAGGGCTACAACCCTCGTGGCGGAGAAGCGCAGTCAGAGTTGAGCGGGTATTTTCAATTTGGTGAGTCTACATGCACAGGATATAGGCTGAATATGCCTTTTGAGCAGAGTCGAGCCAACGGGCGCTGCAGTCTTTGCAAGACCACTGAAACCCGCCGGAATTTGTCGACTCTTTGCTCATGGCTTGATGCCTATAGACTGGATTGATTTCAAAATGACCACCTAGCGTCTCTCCGCTCAGCTCCCTCCAGCTCGGAGCACTTGCTCCAGACTGCTCTTGCTGTTATCGTATGTCTGCTGAAGGTAGTGCTCTTTCTTGTCCAGATTAGCCATTTCCTTCTCCAATGCATCACTCTCGGCAACAAGTCTCTTCTGCACATCCGGAATGGGCGTGCAGACGAACCTACAGTCAACATGTTAGATCCTCTCTGTCCACCTGCGTATCTAGACAAATCCAGTCTCACATTTTCCCTACTCCCTCGTAGACTTTAGTTTCTTTTGGTAATGAATCCACCTCATTTGCGGTCAGCTGCAGCATTCGCGTCTCCCGATTGTTGGCTGTTTTCTGCTGTTTGACAATCAGAAGCTGCTGCTCTGAAAACGCTTTCTTCTGGCCGATTTCTTGCAGGAGCTGCGGGATGGAAACAATTCTGGTCAGCCCGAGAAACATGTGCGAGGATTTGCTCGCCGACTCACCTTTTGCAGCGCCTCGTTAGGAATCGACATGATGAAACGCACGTGTGGGCCTAGGTGGTGTTGATGAGGTTGAGTTCAAGACAGAAGCGAGCGACTAGTGTGGTTTGAAAAGATCTTGGCACACCAGCAATTGGACGGTTTCGGATCCTTGAAAGGCGGCTGGGGCGTCGTGGCAAGCGTAGACGAGCCTAAAAACCATCTCGAACAGGTGTTTGCATGTTGTCATTCCTTATTCCATTATTCCACCCTTCTTTCCAAGTCTCTATGCCTTCATTCTTTCATTTCACCGCGCTCCAGCTACAGGGTTCTCTTGCCTTGAAACCTTCAGTCTAGCGAGCTCCATCCGAACCATCCGAGCCTAATCAGTCGTGTATCGTATCAGGATCCATCCCTTTTTCTTCAGAACCCTTCATTTTTGACGCCCACCAATTCAAAATCTTTTCGTAAGCCTAATAGAACACCTGGTTTGCGCACAATATTTTAGCAGCTGCACGAAACTTTGTAAAGATTGGTGTCTTGTCTTTTTCGACTGCCCTTGATGGCATACAACCACAGCATGGATACTAGGATTATTTCCTGGCTTCCTTCAATACCATATCCCCCCACTCAAGACGGTATATGGTCGCCGGTCACATCGACCTTGAACTGGTGTGAAGAGGTTTGCCTACCCTCCGATTTCCAACCGATTTTTTCCCTTGTTAATTAGAACAGGACTATTATGCCACCGTCTACGCTGCTGAAATTATCAATACGCTGACAAATCTCCTTTTTATGTATCTTTCCGCAAAAGGCATCCACAACTGTTTGAAGAATGGTCATGACAAAGTTTTCATCGTAACCTTTGTTGGATATTTGCTAGTTGGCACCGGAAGCTTCATGTTTCATGCCTCCCTCAAATGTAGTCAAGCTCGAACTACCACCCATCAAAATCGCATACTGACAAAAACGACAGACCCTATGCAGCTAGTAGATGAGTTGAGCATGATATATACCACTTGCCTGATGTGCTATGCCACCTTCTCATATGGCAAATCTCAACTCTACTCAACCGTGCTGGCTATGTCCTTGGTCGGCCTCGCCCTCTTCATCACCCTGTATTACCATTATCTCCAGGATCCAACTTTCCATCAGAATGTATACGCCCTCCTAACAGCAATAGTGCTGATTCGAAGCATGTATGTAATGGAAGTCAATATCCGTCCCAGGTTCCGTTCCAAGGCCAGGGAGATTGCGCATCCACTGCCAAAGGCCCAACAGGATCGAGAGGATTTGAGAGATCGTGAAATTATACAAAAGATGTGGACGATGATTGGGTGGGGCTTGAGCATCTTCCTGGGCGGGTTCACAATATGGACATTAGATAACGTCTATTGTTCGAACCTGAGGCAATGGCGAAGACAAGTCGGGATGCCGTGGGGGTTCTTCCTTGAAGGCCATGGTTGGTGGTGAGAAGATTGCTCAAAATCTAACATATGCGTACTAATGCGTGTCGCTAGGCATCTAATGACTGGGACGGGAGCCTATTTCTACATTGTATGGGGCATTTGGCTCCGCCATTGTTTAAATTACAAACAGGATGAGTATGAGCTGGTCTGGCCTGCCTGGCATACGTTGCCCGTAGTGGTACGGAAGTCTAAACTGACCGTGAACGGTCACGCAAGCAGCCGACAAAACGGGTCAACGAAGAAAGAGCTTTGAGGAGTTGAATTGGCTGCTACTCTCACGTCTGGGAGGAATCGTTCGAGTTGGAAGTATCTTCCTAGAGTGGCCTCATTCATGCTTCCCTTGGATCTGCATATGTGGTTGGTATCGCAGGGCGATCCGGGACTAGTTATTACACTTTCATTCTCTGCCAGATTTCGTTGCGATGTCCTTTACCGAAAGCGGGCTCCTGCGTGTTGGCGAGTGCCTGCGCCTGCATTCGCTAGCGTGTCGGTCCACCAGGGCATCAGAACACTATACCGGGCATAGAAGGCGTTCAGATATCATAGAGGCTTGAGTGGATAGAGACTAGATAGAATATCCTTCACTCCAATACTTGTGGAAGGCTCATCGGGCGGTCATGGAGGGTGCAGATTGCTGGTGCCTGTCGCTGTCGTTGTCGCGTAGCGGGCTTAGCGTGGCTTGGCTTGGCGGCTGGCCCCTGCGCGAGTAAATAACGACCCGCACATCCACTGCAGACCGCCTCCTCTCCAACGACCTCTCCACTCCACCCACAATCCACCCAACACCCTTCCAACCCAGCTCTTCTCCCATCCTCAGCTTCTGTAGCACCCTTGATCCTCGCACCTCTATTCAACATGCGTGAGATTGTACGTATTACCATCCGCAAAGTTTTCCTCACGCGTCCCTGTGCCCCGCGTCTGTCTCAGGGCTCCAGCACAACATTGTGAGAATAGCAGCTAACTCGAAACTTTGCCAAACAGGTCCATCTTCAGACCGGCCAATGCGTAAGTTTCCGCCCTTTCTGAAATACCTAAACAGTAACTGACATGGCTCAGGGTAACCAAATCGGTGCTGCCTTCTGGTGAGCGAAGCCGAGAAAACCTCAGGCATGGGGTAGCAACTGACCTTACAACAGGCAAACCATCTCCGGCGAGCACGGTCTCGATGGATCTGGCGTGTGAGTACTCCTTGATCTGCGCTTTCACGATTCCATATGACTCAATTTACTAACTGTTCATAGCTACAATGGTACCTCCGACCTCCAGCTGGAGCGCATGAACGTCTACTTCAATGAGGTATGCAATGCACCGCCTTCCACAGTGTTGACTGCGATACTAATAAGACCCAGGCGTCCAACAACAAGTTTGTACCCCGTGCCGTCCTCGTTGATTTGGAGCCCGGAACCATGGACGCCGTCCGTGCTGGACCATTTGGACAGCTCTTCCGCCCCGACAACTTCGTCTTCGGCCAATCTGGTGCTGGTAACAACTGGGCCAAGGGTCATTACACTGAGGGTGCCGAGCTTGTTGACCAGGTTCTCGATGTCGTGCGTCGTGAGGCCGAGGGCTGTGACTGCCTCCAAGGTTTCCAGATCACCCACTCTCTCGGTGGTGGAACTGGTGCCGGTATGGGTACGCTCTTGATCTCTAAGATCCGCGAGGAGTTCCCTGACCGCATGATGGCTACCTTCTCCGTTGTACCCTCCCCCAAGGTGTCGGATACCGTTGTCGAGCCCTACAACGCTACCCTTTCCATCCACCAGTTGGTCGAGAACTCTGACGAGACCTTCTGTATTGACAACGAGGTGTGTTTTACCAATCCGGACTCGAAACCTATTGTATTGACACAAGCTAGGCTCTCTACGACATCTGCATGAGGACTCTCAAGCTCAACAACCCCTCCTACGGTGACTTGAACCACCTCGTCTCCGCCGTCATGTCTGGTGTCACCACCTGCCTGCGTTTCCCTGGTCAGCTCAACTCTGATCTACGAAAGTTGGCTGTGAACATGGTTCCCTTCCCGCGTCTTCATTTCTTCATGGTCGGATTTGCTCCCCTGACCAGCCGTGGCGCACACTCTTTCCGTGCTGTCACTGTCCCTGAGCTCACACAACAGATGTTTGACCCCAAGAACATGATGGCTGCCTCCGATTTCCGCAACGGACGTTACCTCACCTGCTCTGCCATTTTCCGTGGTAAGGTGTCCATGAAGGAGGTTGAGGACCAGATGCGCAACGTCCAGAACAAGAACTCTTCTTACTTTGTCGAGTGGATCCCCAACAACGTGCAGACCGCTCTTTGCTCCATCCCCCCGCGTGGCCTCAAAATGTCCTCCACCTTCGTTGGAAACTCGACCTCTATCCAGGAGTTGTTCAAGCGTGTTGGTGACCAATTCACTGCCATGTTTAGGCGCAAGGCTTTCTTGCATTGGTATACTGGAGAGGGTATGGACGAGATGGAGTTCACTGAGGCCGAGAGCAACATGAACGATCTGGTTTCTGAGTACCAGCAGTACCAGGAGGCGGCCGTGTCCGAGGGCGAGGAGGAGTATGACGAGGAGGCTCCTATTGAGGGCGAGGAGTAGATCTGTTGATCTTGAGATACCACACCATGCTTGGGTTTTGGAGACTAGAGCATGGGAAGATAATGGCGATGTTACGATTCGCCTGGCTTTGAGCCTTCTTGTTTGTAACTATTCTGGCAAGGGAGAGGCTGTGTGTGAGCAACGTGTGTTGTTCCCGCAACTAACCTCACTTGAGGGAAATGAGACGGCAGGAGCATCTTGGAACGTAGGAGTGTACCTTCTTGTTAAAGCGACAGATTGTTCTATTCATATTGTGTGTGTGTGTGTGTGTGTTTGTGTGTGTGTGCATATGTATAATTGTGGTGATTTGAGATGAAAAGAAAAGAAACCCCCACCCCACATATTTTAATGCTTGATGCTTGAAAGTGGTAAAAATGCCATGCCAGAATTGGGAGATTGGGGGCAAGGTAAAAAATAACCTAAAGATGCTCTGACCTGCTATGCGTAGTAGTATTAGAAGTAGTAGTAGTAGTTGAAAAGGGTGAAAAAGTTTTCGTTTGCTATTATTGCAGTCTGTGCCAACTGCGGAGTTGAATACCCGCAACCAACGAACGCCGTCGCTGTGCATGCTCATCGTTGATGTGTTGAATCAAAGTACCTCCGCCATGCCAAAATTGCCTCCCAACTTGCGACTCTCACTTTTTCTATCTCGCTCTACATAACATAATATGTCTATATTCAGCCCAACCGTGTCAACCAACGTCCACCCACGAGGGCCACTGATATATTTAGTTTCTAAAGCCTCCGCTCAACCTCGGCCAGGGTGTTTGGATACCCACCACTCCTTCGCCTTGTCCCTCCCTGGCTTGATCCACACGACCCTACCGACACCAGTCTACAAACCCTTCTTTCCACCCTTCCTCGCCTCCTCCCTCTTACTGTAAATCATACCTGTAAATGGATCTTCGTAACCTCTAGCAATCTTATACATGGCAGCTACAAACACGGACAATAATATTCCTGCAGGCTTGCCCTTCCATATCGCAGCTGCAAGGAACGCCAGGGTAGAACCATGGTACATGGGTGCGTCGGTGACGTTGAATGGGAAGCTCGTTACGGGCGCGTCCATAAGGATCCCAAAGTAATCACCTAGATAGGTCCCGGTTACGCCTAGGGCGTACATGCTGGTGAGTACGAGTGTGTTGCCGGTTAGGAAGATGGGGATGGCGGAGTAGCGGATAAGGGGCGTGAGGAGGAGTGGGAGGGTTGGTTGAGCAACAAGGGCTTCGTTGTAGCTAATTGAGGGTTAGTGGAGTGGACAGATGATGGTTTTGGGAGGGAGGACGGACATGTAATCTCTAACGATGCCCAGAGAGAAGATTGTCACGGCGAGCGCATAGCAGCCTAGGCGTGAGTTGCCGCCGAAGAGCTTCGTGATCAGCTTGTTGTGGTATTCTGGTTCCAATTGTTAACAGAGCAGTCCCTTTCGCTTCCTTTGATGTTTAATTTCCTTAGCTTCTCGCTATGTAGGGAGACGAGGATGGAAATTGGCATAAAAGCGGAGGAGCTATGTACCTTGACGAGCGGCGATGCTAAAGACATGTTAGTTAATCCTCGTGCCAAAAAAATTGTTTTCTCGAATGCCAGGATTTTGGGTAAACAATGAGAGAAAGAAAAAAAGAAAAATTCAGCGTACTTCCAGAAGGTGGGATTGAACACAATCGAAGCCGCCGAAACTATCCATAATCAGTCTCTACACTCCATGCATCCTCATATTCCTCCCCCCCGGAGAACACTCACTCCAGAAGCTCGGCTGGCTGAAATCAACGTAGGAACTCATGGCTGGGACTGCAGCGGTGAGAAGGGTAGCACGCAATCCGTTATACGTGTGACGAAGACCGCAATCGGCAGGATACAGAGATTCGAGTCCGGTTGGGGTTGGGAGGCGGGAGGAGGGAGAGGTAACGTAGACCAATGTGGGGGAAGCTCCGGTGGATGTTTTTCACGAGGCGGTCCGCGCTAGCGATATCGGGATGGGACGTCATTCCCCACGCTTTCTGGCAGCGCAGCCGTACATCGAGATAACGGCACGAAAACAATTAATAGAAGTTGGTTATTTGAATGTCTAGTGCAGTGCGATTGAAGTGTGTTTGTCCATGAATTGTCCTTTTCTTTCGCTCTCTCTTTATTCTCCACATGTGCTGTGTGTTGGGTGTGTTTACCCATGTGCCTTGACATTCCTCCGCCAGTTTACCTCTAATCCGACCCTTAATTATAGCATTATAGCATTTCTATATACCCAAGCAATGCAGAAACGGAATTACTTGGACGGCATACCCTACCTAGATACCATTCGTATCGCACGAAAATGGACCCCCGAAGCCGGCTGTGTGGTATCCATCGATGATACTTTGCACCGACGCATATGTTCCACCAAACAGGAACAGCAAGCCAATCAAACAAAGGACCACATTGAATGCGAGCCCTGCCCATCCTCTAAACCCCCTTGTCTTGTAGAAGTCTGGCCCATAGTCTGAGTGCCGCATCCGGATGTACGCCACACCCCAGAAAATGAAACCGAAGAATGAGTCGAAAAGCGAACTCATCAGCGAGAGTAGATCTGAGAAGAATGGAATGACTTCTGCAATGATGAAGGCAAAGACCCACAGAATGGCGAGGATGCCTCCCCACGCAAGCCAGCCCTTGACCGTGTGGTTGCCCATGTGTACAGTGCCCTTGAAGAAGTGGAAGAAGATGAAGCGGGCAGAGACCGAGGCGTACAGCACGCCTAGGAAGATCAGGGTCGGGATCATGAAGGAGAAGGATACCTTGAGGTAGACTTCGTTCCCGAGAGATCCAAAAGCCGGGGCGGTGTTGTAGTTGGTGCCAGTATATGCGTATACAATCGCACCCACCAAACTAAAGACAATGACTTCGGCGATAGTGACAGCCCAAAGCGCTTTGGGGAAGTCCTTGGGATTCTTCATCTCGGCAATGAAGGAGGGAAGGGTAATCTGGCCAATGAAGGTGTAGCTGATGTTCATGAAAGCGTTCATGCCAGCAACAAAAGTCGTTCCCGCAGCGGGGACGGCAAGGATCTGAATCGGACCCTTTGAGGGGTAGCCCTTGGGATGGTCTTCGATTCCAGCGAAAATGGTAGCCAGCATGACGGAAATGAAAGTGAAAAACGCAGAGAGTGTGGCAATTTTGGCAAGTGTGGAGAAGGTCCTTGGGAGCGAGCAGACCCAGGAAATGACAGCCACGATGGCGGAGAAGCCAATGGTGCACATGCTATGGTTCGTCATGGTATTGAGGTACTTGGCGCCAACGAGACAGTGAAATCCCTGTATCGAGTGAGTGGCGGCAAAATTAAAAAGTGCTTACGAAAATTACCTGGATAAAGGTGTTGTTGAGAATAAACATGACAGCGGTAAACCAGAATGCCCACTTGTTGTTCCAGAAGATCATTTGACCCAGATCACAAACATCGCGAATCTCTGGATGGCGCAGACAGAACTCCCTGCTAAACGTCAGAGATGTGATATGACAGCGGGCTCTCAGGGTTGCTCACCAAACAATCAAGGACGTGTACAAGACCAGCCCCGCGACTACAAAAGTCAGGATCAGGCCTGGGACAAGACCAAGGACAGAGTACGAATACGGGAATGACATGATAGCCAGACAGATGTACTCGGAAAATAGCAAGGCTGCCGTCTGGTCCCTAGATTAGCTCTGGTTCCCCCCAAAAAAATTTATAAAAAAAAAATATTCAATCAATCTCGGCAGAATGAGAAGGAAATATACCTTTTGCCAGCTGCAAGTGCGGTACTTGATGGCATTGTCGGCCTCGAGCTCAATCTGCTTGCCTACGGAAATGGTGCTGGAGCTGTCGTCTGCGACACGGCTCAGACGGCGACGGTCATTGGCGCTCTGGTCCTCGGGGTCGAACAAATCCTCGGGGGCCTTGGAATCTTGGATGATAGCAGCCTCTTCGGCCTTCTTTTTGCCAAAGCCTAGCGCCATTTGTAGGATCGGATTGAGGTTTGGTAGAGAGTGTCGTGGATGGAGCGGCGAATGTGCAGCATTAACCACTGATTTTGGATTCCTTTGGGGGAGGGTGGCGGTTGAGGTGCGCGCAGCAGTGTGTTTGTTGGGTAGAGCGGGTCGAGGATTCGACGGGGGCTTGACGTGCTAATAAATAGCCACGTAAAATGGCAGTGGGAGGTGGTTGGTAGTGAAAAGACGACGGCGTGGAGACCAGGGTCTGTCGGGAGGATTCGAGGTATCGCCTAACCAGCAGTAGCAGTACATGTGGTAGTAGCAGCAGCAGCAGCAGCAGCAGCAGTAGCGGTAGCGGTAGGCAGTGAATGGAACCCTGGCACTGCTCGCAAACGGCCTATCAAACGGCCTATCAAGCGGCACAAAGAACTGGGCTCGCCGCTCCGATGGCGACACCAGCGCCGCGCATCACGACGTGCTGCCGGTGGGCAACCTATTCTTCCCGAGCGCATCCTTGGAAACGTGGGCGTCACACGAGGCCTCGTACTTGTATTGCATGCTTCCCGCGCCGGATTGACTGCTCGCGCACAATTATTACTGCTCACGCCCTCGTCCAAGACTACAACGCCTTCCCCATGCGGCAACCAGGCCTCTCCAAATTCCCTTCACCGGAACGCAACAGATGACGTCGATCGCGCACGGCCCCAAAGTCAAGGATCGTGGCGCCGTAAGCATCGCTTAGGCCGAGCTTGAACCCGCTTGGCGCCCGCTTGTCCACCTCCCAAGCCCGCCATGGCGCACGCCATTCTCAATGTCCATGGCATCATCACGCCTCAACGCCCGCAATATCAGCAAATCCCATCCAAGCCTTTATGCTTGTTGTTTTTTGTTGCTTCTGGTTCTGGTTGCTCTATGCGGACGCCTGGGGATGTGCACCCTGTTCTGTCGGGAAGCGATGCAACCCCAACCCCAACCCCAACCCCCACAAAGCCTTCGGCAGAGACAAAGAAAGACAAAAGACAAGATGCACTGGTTCATAAATCATTAGTCGCCTCTGGCGCCTGTTGCTATGTCTGTGTACATGGCCCAGAATCCATTCCTCCTCCCCGCCATCTACGGCGTCCCGGAGCCGCCTCATGTCGCGCTGCCCCAGATCTCCATCATCTCAATCAAGTGCCCATCATCTGATCTCGTAGCTGCAGGTTATGTTAGCGCTTCGTCCCGCTGCTGTGTCTTTGGACGCTCTTACCTCCAGTGGTGGTCCTCCTCGCCGTATTGGATGTTCTCCATCCATTCCTTCATCTGCAGCGCAATGGGGCCAGCCTCGACGTGGTCCTCGAGCCCGCACTCAACAAGCGTGCCTTTCCAGCTGATCTTCCGCACAGGAGCAACAATGGCCGCCGTGCCGGCGCCAAAGACTTCCATCAACCGGCCCTCGTTGGCAGCATCCGAAATCTCCTTCATCCTGACCTTGCGCTCTAACACATTCCAGCCCTTGGGCACCAGTCGCTCTCGCGCAAGTCCCAACACCGAGTCTCGGGTGACGCCCTCCAAAATGGTTCCATCAAGCGGCGCCGTCAGCAGCTCCGGCGTCCCAGTCTCCTTGTTCTTGATAGCCACGAAAAGGTTCATGGTGCCGACTTCGGTTATGTACTCCTCCTCGCCGAAGAGCCACAGATTCTGGTGGAACCCACGCTTGGCTGCCTGCAACTGTGGTAGGATGCAAGGTGCATAGTTGGCCCCCAGCTTCTTGTCTCCCACGCCACCAGGCCATGCACGCACAGCGTAGTCTGTTGCCTCTAACGATATAGCCTTGAATCCCGTGGGGTAGTATGGGCCGACTGGAGATGCAATGACATAGAGCAGAGCAGAAGCCGGAGGGCCGACGCCGAGCGTTCGCTGTGTGCCAATCATGGTTGGGCGAAGGTAGAGCGAGTAACCGCGAGCGCTACTCGGACATGAGCAAGAAAACACATGACAGAGGGTGAATGCTAGGAGCTTACTCTGGAATAAAGCGCTTGTCCAGCTTGACGAATTGACTGATGAGCTCAATCATAGCATCGGGGTCAAACGTGGGCAGTGCAATACGCGCAGACGACTTGTTCATCCGCGCCATGTTCATATCTGGCCTGAACAGCCTGACTTTCCCGTCCTTGTCCTTGTACGCTTTCATTCCCTCAAAGCACTCAAACGCATAGTGGAAGACGCAGGTAGCGGGGTCGAGGCTGAGATTCTGGTACGGAGTAATGCGAGCGGGCAGCCATCCTTGCGATGCCGTCCATTCGAGCGAGAGCATATGATCTTTGGCGTGCTGTCAGCTGGAAAGTAGACGACTTGCGTGCCCTTGTAGCTTTCACCTGTGAAGTTGCGCCCAAAGATCAGCTCCTCGGGAGGCAGCAATGCCTTGGGCGAGGCCGTCTTCTCAACAGTGAGCTTTGACGGGTCGATATCGAGTATCTTCGTGCCTACGGATGCATCGGCGTGGATGCTGTAAGCTCGCGCGCTCCGACATCGCAGTGATGCCCCGAGCTGCGTGGAGAGAGGACGCGTGCCGTAAGTAGACAGCGAGGAGAGCAATCGTGTTGATGACCGCTGAAACATGGTGGAATTGGGGACGGGAGCCGCTGAAAACGCTGAAAAAAAGAATAGAAAACGGAGGGTGAAGGAGTTGTGTGAGGGCGAACTGCGTGTGTGTATCTTGGAATATTTCCAGACCGACGGTGACCGCTTTATTCCGCCGTGACAATGCGTCGTCGCCGCTAATCGGCGTCAGACTGCCCGCTGCAAAGGGCGCAATTGAGACGGCTGGGCAGTAGAGCTGCGTTTCAGACGGATACAAGAGGATATCCACGTTCGCGCTGCCTTTGACGATTTTCGGAAATGCAATCGCTGCCAAATTTGGGTGCCCTGGCATTGGCTTATGTAAGGCTCATTTTGGGGTCGTCTAAGCATGCCCTCTCGGAATCAGGAACTAGCATCGCCGTCTTGTTTCCGCATGTCTACCGGTATCCAAGTCAGCATCTGAGCATTACACGGCGTACCTAGTCTCTGGGCTGGGAGTCGCACTCGGGTCATATATTGCTCTTCCCTCCAAATGCAGCGTCTTGTCTCATGACAACTTGCTCGCTAGATAAAAGCTTATTGCAGCCTTCCCGAACGCAGCGTGGCAGCTTCACGATAAAATCCCCCGACGCGCCTTGCCTCCCTTTTCGAACACGCATACCAGCCAGTCCATGACGTTCCTGCCGTGTGTGCATAGCATCGCTGCGCGCCCCAGTCGACCACCATGTTCTCCAACGCGCTCAAGTCCTTCACTTCCAACATCTCCTCCAACTACACCCTGAGCGCCCAACCCACATCCTTCTCCGGACCATGGAAGATATACGACGCGAAGAAGAAATCGACAGGGAAGGCGGCGTCTGTGTTCGTCTTCGATAAGAAATCATTGGAATCTCCAGGTGGAGGTAGCCTAGGCGGGCGGTCAGGCGCCGCGGCGCTCAAACGCTGTCATGAGGAGGTGGTGGAGCGGCTGAAGAAGGAGGCCAGCTCGCTGGCACGGCTACGACACCCAAGCATACTGGAATTGGCCGAACCAGTCGAAGAGACCCGCGGTGGTGGCCTGATGTTCGCCACAGAGCCCGTTACGGCTTCTCTGAGCGGTCTTCTCCAGGAGAAGGACGATGAGGAGAAGGCGGGCGGCGTAGGCGGGCGGAAGAGTCGATATGTCATAGAGGAATCCGATGGACAAAAGCGGCGGCGTGAGCTCGAGATTGATGAGCTCGAGATACAGAAGGGGTTATTGCAGATTGCCAAAGGACTCGAGTTTCTGCACGAGAGTGCTGGGTTGGTGCACGCAAACTTGACGCCTGATGCTATCTTTGTCAATGCTAAAGTAGGCAATATCAATTCTGTACTTGCAGACCTATTACTGATTAGTGTGATAGTCGGATTGGAAAATCTCTGGTCTTGCATTCTCAACCCCGCCAGAGAACTCGACCAAGCCAACGTCAGTTACCCCCATCTCCTTATCCGAAGTCCTGAACCATGACCCACGGTTACCGCGACACGTTCAGTTGAATCTCGATTATTCATCTCCGGATTTTGTTATGGATGGCAATGTGACGCCATCGGCGGACATGTTTTCATTGGGCATGCTAATCATTGCCCTGTACAACTCGCCGCACCGCAGCCCCATGGAATTCAACGGGAGCCAGTCTTCCTACAAACGCGCGTTCTCCTCCTCATCGTCGATCCCCAGTAGAAGCAACAACTTTATGTCTTCAAAGCCGCTACCCAAAGAGGTGATGAATGGTGTGCTTGACCGCTTAATCACCCGCCGACCTGCACAGAGGATAGACGCTCGAGAATTCCAGCAAGCCCAGTACTTTGATAACATCCTTGTTTCTACCATACGCTTTCTCGACTCCTTGCCAGCCAAGACACCCAATGAGAAAACCCAGTTCATGCGTGGACTCCCCCGGATATTGAATCAGTTTCCGAGGTCAGTGCTAGAGAAAAAGGTATTGCCAGCATTGCTCGAAGAAACAAAAGACCGAGAGCTTCTCGCCTTGGTCCTCCAGAACGTATTCAAGATGATTTCGATGCTCCCCTCGGGAAAACGTGCATTCACTGAGAAGGTCATACCGAAGTTGCGGGAGACATTTCTCTCTGGTGCTACAACGAATAATAAGGGTGCTGCCCAGGAAAGAGACAGCTTAAAAGAAGCAGGCTTGATGGTCCTACTCGAGAACATGTCTGTTGCTGCAGACAACTCGAGTGGCAAAGAATTTAAAGATGGTAAGTTGTGCATATGGTTTGATTTTTTTTTTCGTGCTTTTTGCCAATAACACAATGCTATTACAGCTTCATTGCATTGAGCTAATTTCCATCAGATATTCTTCCCATCATCAACTACGCTCTTGAGTCCCCAACCCACTCTTTGGTTGATGCTGCCCTTTGTACGCTTCCCATCATCACACCTATTCTTGACTTCTCAACAATCAAAAATGAACTGTTCCCAGTCATTGCCACTATTTTTTCCAAGACTAGCAGCATGGGTATCAAGATTCGAGGGCTGGAGGCATTCAAAGCACTCTGCGGTGGTGGTAGTGAAGAGCTCGACAGCCACCATGATGATGGTCTCACCGGAGTAGTGGAGCCTCCAAAACCTAAGAACTCCAATGTCTCAATCCTAGACAAGTACACAATCCAAGAGAAGGTCATGCCACTACTTCGTGGCATCAAGACAAAAGAGCCTGCAGTGATGGTAGGTTTCCACTACGTCTCAATACTGTATGGGCGATGCTAATGTGTTTACCATAGATGGCTGCCCTAGATGTTTTCAAAGCCATAAGCAATCAAGTCGACACCGAGTTCCTAGCTATTGACGTCATCCCTGTGCTCTGGCAATTTAGTCTTGGCCCTTTGCTTAACCTGCCTCAATTTCAAGCTTACATGAACCTCATCAAATCCTGTTCATCTAAAGTAGAAAATGACCAAATGCGAAAGCTCCAGGAACTCGGCGCGAATAGCTCTACTTCCGTTTCCGCCTCCCGCAGCGACTTTATGAGTTTTGGAGGCATAGGCGGATCAAATGGCAATACCGACACAAATGGAAACGGTGAAACTGACTTCGAAGCCCTCGTGCGCGGCGAGAATGGTACCTCGAACGGGTCAGATATGATGCTTGGTGGCAATTCTTGGGCAAATGCACCTACTTCTGCATCTTCGTCTACAATACTTCCCTCCCGTCCCACTCCCAATCGCGGACGATCATCCAATAATGCTTCGCCCGCGGCTACATTTTCATGGTCGACACCACCTCTCTCGCCACCTCATACAAACCTCGCCGCACCCCAAACCGGTCCAGGCAGAGCGATAACACCCGATTCCTCAATCAATTCGCTCAACTCATCATTCCCAGCCATGACTCCTATCAATCCCGGAATACGAAACTCCTCCTTCTCACAGCAGACGCGACCTGCTATGGGCGCTAGCATGAACAGCATGATATCCCCCACCGTTGCCATCACCCCGACTATTTCAACTACGCCTTCGTATTCTACAACCACACAAAGTTCTGGGATAGATTGGTCCCGAGCTGCTGGTTCATCAGCCGTGACGGCAAACCCATGGGGGGGCACAAACATGGGTTCAAGTCTCAGCAGCGGTCTGTCAAACTTCTCTATCGCTGCTTCGCCTCCTCCACCCCAACAACAGAGCTCCTACTCATCGTTTAGCATTGCCCCTCCACCAACAAAGTCCAACAGTTCTTTCATTATTCCGCCCCCACCACCACCGGGCATGAGTACAATGATGGGGGGTAGTGGTAATGGACTGGGTATGAATAGGAATCAGAATCAAAACCAGAGTCAGACACAGCAGAAGCCAAGTTGGGGAAATTCTGGGGGTGAGAGTTTGATTTAGATTCTTGACTCGTTGGAGAGATAGCATGGCGTTAATGGTGTATAGTTATAGATCTAACTAAGGCTGCACTGGGGTTAGATTGGGATTGGGATTGGCATGGGTTGGGCTATAAAAGTACGATACCATGTTAGCGTTTGTGGTTTCGTTCATATTTTGTGTTTGATGTGGTGATTGTGCAGCAATTCTTTTCCACGACTGGCCTACCCGGTCCGATTTTCAGGGCAAGAGCATGATGGGGTTTTCACGTATTCCTTTGTTGCATCTACTTGTTGGATATGTGTATATTTTTGTCGAGATTTTGCTTGTTTACCTCGTTATAAGTAGCCGAAGAA
>JAAZQE010000483.1:0-22640 GCA_013620735.1 Clavariopsis aquatica | reverse complement strand
CTTGATACTTACCTTTCCTTCAACCCCTATGGTGGAGAACGGCATCGTGATATTTCACTCCACATAAATTTACTGCTCACGATGAAAAAATGTCAAATATTGTTTAAGTCAAGCTTTACCCAAAGGGATGACGAGTGAGAATCATTCGAATATACCAAGGAAATGGACAAACCACGAGATATAACACTAAGGAGGATGTATGAAAGAGTTCTGTTAGGATCATGAATTCTTCGACTAATGGGTTGCAGGCTAAATCTCTCACGTCCACTTGTGGTGTATCTTCTCTGTAACTCACGTGTTCCTCTTTGACAATCACTCTTGAACCTGATATAATGCAGCCATATATCTAAAGTGTGAGTTTGGTGTAGAAACACTCTGTTATATCGTCCATTCGTTGAATTGTTCTCCATCAAGGGGGTTGCTAAACTTGAGCTAGAATAGAGTACTACAGATAATCGAGTAGACATCAATGCTTTTCTAATAGATCTTAAGAGAGGGCGCGTAGGTAGAAATGAGACCTACATTCCGCATTCACGGTTTTGGTTGCTACCTAAATGTTAGATCTAAATACTCCAGGCAAGGGTAGAATAGAAGTCGGTGAGTCGGAGTCTGTGGCGGAAGGTCGGCAATAAATGGAACCGACTTTTAACCCGAATAAAGACAGTAGTGTATAACAAATGACTCAGATTTGGGCTTTGAAGTGTGCTGGGGTAAGGGGTTTTCCCCAAAACGTAGCCCAATAGCTCCCACGGCCGCATGCGACCGCTCTTTGGAGACCAAATTGGATTGATCACGTGTTTATCGCGCTAAACCACACCAAACTTGGCCTCTTGGCTAAGCTCAACTCTGCTATACAGTCATCTCCGTCAAAACGTCAATTCAACCAGGCAACAATCCAAAGCCATCTGAACATAGGCCTCTTAGGTCAAAAGGCGGATGCGGCTTGTGGTCATTGTTCAAAATGAGTTCTGACGCCCAACCAACGCCTCGTGTCGTGCCTCCCAGCAGACGGCGAGACAAGCCAATTGTGTCCTGCGGCCTGTGTCGTCGAAGAAAGTTAGCAACACAACCCAGCCATTCTCAGAAGTTTAGTCACGTGTTACTCACAATTCTCAGGCTCAAATGTGATCGCCAGCAGCCTTGTCGAACTTGCGCAGATCGTGGCTTGTCACTTTCGTGCAGCTATAGCCGACATATGCCAGGTCCGACACAAGAACAGCCGAAGACCCAGGTCCACGATCGCATCGATCAATTAGAACGCCTAGTCACTTCTCTTATGGACGCCAAATACAACGAGAATTCCAATCCTAGCATTCAATCCGGAACGGACCCACGGCGAGTTATCATCAACAACCAAATTGTTGACGCAGAGATAGCCGTCACCCCTGACCGTGTCAAAGTCGAAAATGACACCACAACTTATTCAAGCAGCGGGCACTGGACGACCATCTTGGATGGTGTAAGTTACGTAACTGCCGTTGTTAGAGGCACAATTGCTCACCCCAGAGCAGATTGCAGAACTTAGGGAGACATTAGATCAAATCCCGACTTCACCTCAGCCGAGGAACCCAACTGTGGACGAAATTACGGGGCCGGATATCCTTTTCGGTCGTCAAAGACACGCAACACATACAGAAATTCTCTGTGGGCTGCCCTCTAGAGCCGAGGCCGATCTCCTTATTCAGAATTACTTTGACACAATGCATATGGCTCCCAGTAAGCGTCAGTCACTCTTTTTTCCACATCCTTTGGCGACTAAACCCTCTAGGTATTATCCACAAACCCACATTCCTTCGTGAGGTAAGTTAAACTGTAATTAGTGTAAAACTATCTTCTGACGATCCCCAGTACGAACGGTTTTGGGAACACCCTCTCGAAACACCTATTATGTGGCTTGGGCTTCTCTTCTCTATATTCAGCATGGCCACTCGATTCCAAAATATAATGTCCGAATACGAAGAGATCAACCCGAATCCAGCTGAAACGTCAATGGTTATGGCTCGCGTAGACTTTTACCGTGAGAAACTTGTACAATGTCTCGTTCTTGCAAACTACTTCAAATGCCCCCCTTTCACTATTGAGACTTTCTTACAGTACTTCATCACCGAATATTTCCGATCTCAAGACAGCCAGTTTGGTACATGGATGATCGTCGGTATGATTGTGCGCATTGCATTTCGTATGGGTTATCATCGCGAGCCATCCAGATTTTCTAATATCACACCATTCAAAGCAGAAATGCGACGAAGAATCTGGTCAATGGTTGTGCAACTAGATCTTGTATCGTCGTCTCAAGTAGGCCTGCCACGGATGATACACCCTTCCATGTACGATGTGCTGGAGCCTCATAACTTAACCGATGAGGATATTAATGAAGACATGAAAGATTTGCCCCCTTCAAGGCCAGAGGTAGAGGGCACGACAATGCTGTACGCAAATATTCGAACACGGGTACTCGCAGTCTTTGCTCGAATTATGGATTTGAACAGTGCACCCGCGCAACCAGCATATCGCGATATCATGGAGTTAGATTCCGCTCTTCGAACAGTATACGAGAATATCCCAGCTTCTTACCAAGCCATTCGAATTCGGGAGTTCGAGTGCAGTGATTCTGACGTCGCTATGCGCAGGCTCCACCTTGGACTTAATTTCCTGAAAGCTAAAATGATATTACATCGACCATATCTTCTGCTTGGTAGAACTGATTCCCGCTACGAATACTCCCGTCTTGCATGTCTTGATGCAGCACTCGAAATTCTTCAGTTTCAGCAGATAATGGATACTGACTCTCGTCCTGGAGGAAGGCTTTGGTCGGCTAAATGGCGTCTCTGGTCTGTCAGCTGGCGGCTTTCCTCCATTATCGCACACGACTTCCTCTTCGCGACAACGGTTTTGTGTCTCGACCTTGACAAGGATCTAGCCTGTCCAATCTCTATGACAGAGGAGGAGATTGCCAATCGCCAACAATTCAAGACTGGCCAACCCACCCGTGCTGAGATTATTGAGGCACTAACTACCTCGCACGCGATATGGATCCGCGCTTGTGAAAAGTCACGAGAAGCTCAAAAGGTTGTCATAGCAATAAATGTTGTACTCGGGAAAGCAAACGCTAGTGTGCAATCGTCACCAGGTAAGCTCTTCTAGTATCTCCAGTTGGGCGCTTGGGATGCGTCAACAAATCCTCTGCGATTATGGAGCTCAATTGCTTTTGCATCATTCTTACTTATTTCCTCGTTGTGCAACAGGATACTAACGTGTGATGCATATCAGGTCTATCCCCACCTTCTACATCTTCCCAGTCCGATTTCACAAATTTTGCTCAGCAATACAACACCGAATTCACTTCCGCGGGTCCTGTGTTTGGCAGCATCGACAATCCCCAATTCACTTTACCATTTCCTGGAGCCGACACATCTATGAACTTTGAGGATACCTTCGACTGGGTAAATTTACATTTTAACCCTAGGTGTTACGGTCACTCACTAACACACGACAGGGAGGTCTCGAAAGTGACTTCGTCGCACCAAGCTACGAGCACCCCCTTCCGTATCTAGGTTAACCTTCGTCATTAAATAAAAAGGTAAAACTATAAATAGGGTCTATATTTCTTGTATTCTTACAAAAGGTTATTAGATGAACGTTTGCATTCTCTACCACAGTAGATATTACCGGGTATACACGAAGATGTTGTTGACTGAAAGATTTATCGGAGCTCATATTATAGCAAATGTGGCAGTTATCATTCTTATATTGAGAATGTTCTTAAAATAGTCATAGGTTATCACTAACAAGTTTACATCATCGCATACAACCACATATGGCGGGACAGGTAGGAGGAATATAGCTATTACCACATGGCCTGTCTCTAGCTTATCTGCGTCCAGAATCGGTTTAAAAGGGTGCACGACTCAAGAAATGGCCAAAATAGTCCTAAGCCAGTCAAAAATAGGTAAAATTTAACTAGTAAACCAACTTTGAGGTGCGTCAGAACCATACAGTGCACCTACCACGTCCCCTGAATATTTAAAGTAGCCCTGAGAAGACAATGGCCCTGAGCATGACCCCCAAAAGGAAACTATTTATCATTGAGTATTCTACAAGATTAGTTTCACTGCCGCAGATGGTATGCCATTGCTACTCCATGCTCTCTTGCACGTCTACAGAGGCTTGAAAACCTGGGATTCAAGTCGAGTTCCTGGATGTGACAAATTCGGACTGAATTCATGGTCTCAGAGAAAGCCTTTTCTGAGAGTCCACTCTTTAAAAATTCTGACATGTTCCAATGCATCTGGAAGCCTCATAGAAAGTGCAAAAACAAATTCGGTAGAGGCCGAACCTTAAAAATAATCTCGGGCCTCGATTTGGAAGACTAATGTTATCGTAGCATTGAATATAACCAAACATTTAAATAGTGTAGGTATTTACTGTGTTTCAAATTCGTTGCGTGTTTTGGATAAGAAGGACTAGAAAAGGGGCCGCCGAGAAAGCTTATAGAGGGATGTAGTCGAACGCTTATGAGCATGGGAGAAGTTTTGTAAGTGATTTGATCAATCGGAGGTGGTGAAAAATGTTGAGATTTGAAAATGAATAAGTGTAGGTAGGATATCGAATAGGCGCAGCGTATTGGGTGTAGTTCATTGGTTACTTTTGGGAAGTGTTCACTAGCCCACCTTGAAGAATGGATAGGTTAGGCTTTTGAAGAAAGAAATTAGGCCAACGAATTATAAGAAAGTATCGATCAATCGGATTGGGTCTGCAACATGTCTCATCATCCATTATCAGCAATGATTTCTTACATCTGTGATGTCTAACTGAGGTCTGAAAAAGTGACTTCCAAAAATACGATAACCGAAACAAATTGTCACCAACCCTTTTATAAATATAGCTTGGTGGTTCACAGTTGTAACATTAATCGTGTCACAGATCTTGAAAGAGATCCTAGTAGAGGTTTGACCTTGGCTAACTTCAGCTTCGCCATTGGCGAACGATGTTTCAACCCTTCTTTTCTCGAAGGTCAAAATCTGAATACGATGCAATCAACCTTAGATCCACTGATTTATGATGCTCTGGTTTTCAATTTCTTCGGTTACCGATCTCAATAATCTCAATATCTTCATCTTGACACTGCAATTCGATATCGTTTCTGGGGCTCAATTCACAATCATACAGCCCTCCTTATCTCCTTTCATGCACATATCTTTCCGATTTGATAATGCGCTAACCAATTTGTTTGCCGCAGTCACTTCCGCATTCGGAAGACGCATATGCTTGTCTGCCACTTGTTGAACCACGAGTATCCCTGAACTTTTAACTTGGATGCATCAACTCACAAATTCTGATCCAATGGGAGATCAAGTTATCTTACCCATCCTGCTACCTAATGCATTGATTTAGTGAGCCATCGTGGCATAATACCGTTGGCTCAATGCGCCGAGGGCCTGCTTTCTAAAACTTCCAACTAGCCCATCCTGAGTACGTGGGTCCTAGTTTGAAACATAAAGGCAGTCATGGACCTCGTGCTTGAAGGTCCTAAAAAAAATAATGGATTCTAGTTACTGAACTTCAGAACCAACGACAATCTAGTTCAACAGCTCGTGTGCTTCTTCTGCGTTATCAGGACACAGATGGAGAAATTCCGGGTTTCGGCAATTCTTCCGTTTTTATTTGCGGCGACTAGCTTTTCACTTACAATTGTGTTCTTATTAGGAGGGAGTGGAAGTTCAGTAACTGATAATCAGTATATGGTTTTCGTAAGTAACTTCTCCTTTGTTGGTCTCCTAGATCCGTCCAGGTTTGGAGGGTCGTGCTAATGAGAGGTAAAAGATGAATGCATCAAATGTAGGCCAAAACCTCATTAAATTCGAACAAGCGACATCTACATCCAACTCGCCATCTTCAACATCGTCAACCGCATCTCCAACCACAGATCCTCTAGATCTACTCAACCCCTTCTCCACTGCCAACCCACTGAACCCCAATAACCCGAATAACCCATTCAATCCCAGTAATACGAATAATCCTTTGAGTAACATCTCCAGTATTTTCGACTCGCTGATATCCAACTTAACCGGTAGTGTGAATGGGGGAATTGAAAGTGCTATCAATGGTGTCGTTGGTACACTGGTCAAGACAGCTGGGATCCGAGACGCTTATTACTTGTATGCAGAAAGGCTTTGTGAGGGTGATTTAGTAGATGGGAAGATGAAGGCGGTCAAGTGTAAGGGATATGATGACGCTGCGCTTGGTGAGTTTGCTTTCCGTTGTTTACAGAAACAGATTACTGACAAACCACAGGTCTCAAATCACTCTTCTCAAATGACATACAATCCTCCCTCACCGTCGGCCAAACCAACATCTCCGTTCCACTCGTAGCACAAGTCTCGCACTCTTTCAACACTATATCCTCTGGAATATCTGTGATCCGAAAGGTTCTTTTCGCTTTTCTCATCATCTCCCTCGTAGGATCTGCGATATCCACAATCTCAGCTCTCGTAGCTATCTTCCTCCCGAAGGCGCGACTACTCGTCTACATTGCACTCGCCTTTTCTGTCCTTGAATCGTTAACCAGCATCCTCGCTGCACTTCTCCTCACGGTCCTCATTGTCGGTGTTGTTTCTACAGTCGATGGCTTTGGAAATGCCGTCTCTCTTTATATCAGCCGGGGTGATATGGCATTGCTGTTTATCTGGTTGAGATGCATTTTCATCATTCTAGTGGCTATTTATTGGTTCATAGTGTGGTTTGTTGAAGTAAGGACTGTAAGCTTTGTTAAAAGAATGAGATCGGAAAGTGAGATTGGGAACTGGAGGATGATTTTGGCGGAGGTCAGGAAGGACATGAAAGGGAGGAAGGACGGTAAAGGGGAGGCAATTGGTGAAATAGAGGAGTTGAGAGAGCATATTACATTGCCAAGGCGGAGGTTGACTTAGAATTAGAGATGGTTACGATAATTATGACAGTATGAATAGAATCAGAGTATTTCAAATCTCAATTTCTTTTTCATTGATGGGAAGTTGAAGTCCATAGGAGTATGCGCAAAATAAGTCTTCATGAAAGGCTCCTCATTCATTTAATGACTAATTTCTTTATCGGGAATTTTCTGTCTGAACAGTTCCTTTTGAAACATCTCTCTCGATTACGCCTCCCTTCTTCTTCTTGATGAAAATCCCTGAACCACAGTATTCGCATCAAGTAAAGCTATAATCTATGGTCTGTTCGGCTCTTCAGTGCAGAGAAGGCCAACCACCTCCACCTACTCAGCGGAGAGGATGGGCGGACAATAACTACAATCGCGCTTCATACCCGAGATTTAGAGATGCTGTCTTGTATAAAACTGGCCTTTTCGTCACCAATGTCAAAGTCACCAGTGATGAGGCAGCTCAATTTCCACTGATGTGATTCGCGAATACCACGACTTGTAGAATCCAACATCGTGCGAACTATGGTCGGGAGAATCAACGAAACATACTTTCCACAATACACTTAATATTAATCCTAGAACTTGTATCACATATGATTTCCTGGGAAAAAGACTCGTTACCCCAGAACCTAACACTTAACCATAATTAGGCTAGCGCCACGGTAACATATACCCCACAAGGACAACGGACTACACCAAAGAGTTTCGTCAGATCTCGATGCAAAATCATTAGAGTACATAAGGCTGAGTTAGAAGCCAAGGTTCCACGAAAAGCCCAGCTGAGGCTGAATAAGGCAGCTGAGCGGCCTTTGGTCAGCACCTGAAGATGGTAATACATCACGCGACATCATGAGGTTGACTGGAGTGGTCCAACATACAGTATGTGGCTGACTGGCTGAATGTATGCCTTTCGTAATACGGTTAAGGGCGGCCTACTATGTCATACGATCTTCCGATGACTTTAAAAATGCCACTGTACCTAAGATATCATCCTTCGCAAACGACCCACCACTTCAACCGCTCGAAAGAAATATTGAAACAAAACCAATACAGCAGCACAGAAGTCTAGCCAAGATGACCTCTGCAGGCTCCAACAGAGACTTGCCACTCTCGCCCAAGGCGAGCAAACAAGATCTCCTCAACTCATTCTACTCTCTCGATAACACACTCACAATTTCTATCACCCTCCCTGACGCTGACTGGGCAGCTCTCAAAGCTGCTGAGCCCCGTGGCGGCCGCTGTAACTTCGGATACGTTGGGGATCGCTTTGACTGGTATAAGGCCACTTCTGTCACCATATCTGGGACTAAGTTTCCCGCTCAACAAAGCACCTTCTCCACCGTGGGTGTTATCAAGAAGTCATATTGTGGATCTTTCAGCACGAGCAAACCTTCGCTGAGACTCGATTTTACTCACTATAGCAATGTCAATGAGAAGCCCATAGAGGACTTGATCGGGATCAAGAGTGTGACGCTGAACAACTGCAAGCAGGATAGTTCGTTCATTCGACAGCCGTTGGGGTATGAGTTATTTCGGCAAGCAGGAGTCCCATACGCACGCTGCAATTTTGCCAAGGTGGTGGTAAATAGTGTGAATATGGGCGTGTTCTTGAACCTAGAGCCAATCAAGAAGGGATTCTTGCAACACAACTTTGCGGGTAACGACAAGGGCAATGCATACGAGTTGGAGGTTGGTGAAGACATTGAGCCAGGCATCGTGGCCGCGAACCGCATTAGTTACGAGGGTTTCTCCGATTTCCAGGACCAAAAAGATATCAAACTGGCAGCTGACAAGATTGCAGCCGAGGGGTTATCAGCGGTGAGGCAGTTGGTTGATTTTGATCAGTTTACAAGATTCTTTGCCATGGAGACACTACTGAAACATTGGGACGGGTACACGCAGAACAGAAATAATACATACATCTACAATGATAAGGTGGCGGTCGCGAACCCAGGCGCCAATGATGTCAAGCTCAAGTTCATACCTTGTGGTATCGACCAGATTATGCAGGAGGGCCGGGACTTTAATGTTGGAGGGAAGTCTGTGCTTTCTGCACTGATACGCAATGACAGTTCCGCAACGGCCAAGTTGTACGCTCAGATCAAGACATATGCGAATACGATATTTGGACGGCAAAATCACGACGCTGTTCTCAAGCCGATGATTGATCGTATGGAGGCTTTGCTCGCAACTGCAGGCGCCAATCCCGCTGACATTGCTGGGCCTATTAGCGGGGTGAGGAAACAACTCAAGTTGATCAGGTCTGGTGCTTTCCAACTCATCCGCGAACTACCCCAGGACGCCACTATGTGGTTGGCTAAGTCTACAGGAGACTGCATCCATGCCAGCGGAAGCCAAGTCATCACAGGTGGTCCCCCATCCCCCTCCCCCTCGTGGGACGTCTATCATTCCTCACCCACAGGGGCGGCGACTGATACCTGGGTCATGGCGCCTTCAAATACTGCAGGATACACCACTTTGAAGAGCAGTGCATACGGAACATGGCTATATGGTGACGTGGCGGTAAAAACAGCAGGCGGTCATGCAAATGTCTTTTCCGTCCACCAAGCCACTGCACTGCCTGGAAGTCTGTTCGCAGCTGTTCCAACCCCGGCTCAGCAGAATTGGCATGCCAGTGGGTACTATGTGCTCCGGTGCAAGGCTAATAACCAATATGTGTACTTCAGTGACACGGATCTGACGGAAAAGGGCGGGAAGGAAGTGCATCTCAATCCCAGTGAAGGGGATGCGGGAAATGCTATGTTTTTATTTTGATAGGATCAAACGGCCCGTGAATCAGATCCGGAGAGGGACGTGCAATGTCTAGATAGAGAATAGGACATTTGCCGACTTACCTTGGAGCTGCGAGTTGGAGTAAAGCTTGGACTCATTTTCTGTTGGTGGGGTAATTACTGGCGCATTATCTAATCTTTGAATTACAATTTATCTTCACCTTCAGATGCAGTGTGCGGGTAGTAGTTAACGCAGGAAGGCCGTTGATACCGTTCTTTCTGTGTCTCTATCCCTCTCTCGGCGCCCGCGTTGACATATGTTAGTCTCCGGGATAGTTCCTCAATATCATATAACTTGAATAAACTAGTAGCGAAAAGGAATAGGCGAACGCAATGAACGAGTGGAAACAGAGAAGAGCATGCATTGAACAGAGAAAGGGGGAACAGCGATGGAAAACAGCAAAGGCCTGAAAAAGGCACCATAATAGGGGTAAACATACACTTACGCCCCGACTTCCATCCTTCTCCAGAAATAATGTCCATGATTAGAAAAACGGCACGCGCAAAACCTTTCTGTGCCTCAATTCACCGCCAAAGCACCGTTGCTTATCCTAAAACAGTATAGCGCGCTCTATGAATCATCAACTTCTCAATGTGTAGAGGGGCTGAGCATCCAGACCTCGCCAACCACTCACCGCACCCCTTATTTTCTGTTTTCCAATTCCTTTCATTTACACCAAAGCCGTCAGGTGTACGTGTGCCTACATTCAAGGTATAGCCTTCGCCCTAAAAATGAAAGCGTCAACGCGCCAGCACTCTCAACGCAAATGCGCATTATGTCTTCAGCCCTACCTATTTCAGCTACATTGACGTCAGTCGTTGGGCTTGGGAACAAATCAAACATGGGCTATCCTCGATTCGAGGCGCGCTTACACATGCGCGGGGCAGTGCACATAGTACGAGGCAGCAGCCTCCCAATTGCTCAGCTTGCGGATGTATATACGTAGGACGACCCCTCCACAGACCGCTTCTTGAAACAGAAACCACGTTGTCCTACGCATTCCGAGTTTCTTTTACTTTCACTTTCGGCCATCGTTCGCTAATTTACTCGGACTCCTACAATCTTTTTCCAACACTCGCTTCGTTGATCCTCCTTGCATAGCCTCTTCCTTCAGCCTTGACATAATCACTCCCGAGTTCCGTCTACCACTCGTATATAATTTTATTTTAGCGGAGAAGGTTAAATTCCGAGATTGGAGGGATTAGAACTCGGTGTTACACGCGGTGTCGCGTCTCTCTCGAGATTTGTAGATTGGCGGGATCGATACAAGAGGTTGGCGTCTACTCAACACCAGCCCTTGCATCTATTCTGGAAAGCTAAACGCCACTGTCGCTATATTGACTGAACATTCTCTACACCGAAAATGACGGTTTGTTGTCGAACCTGTAACCACCGCGTCCACGATATGGAGGCAGAGTCCTCAACTCCATGGCTACTCGACGTCTCCATCATAATACTGACCTTCAAAACCGCCATCCTTTGCTCGCCCAACTCTCGGTCCGCATCTTCGATAGCCCTCAATACGGTCCTAAATGACATAACCGATACCTTCGACCAAACACCGCACCACACCATCTTCACAACTTGGTCACCGTGCCTCTCTAATCCGAAAAGGGTGGCCATCCTAACCACCGCGAGCCATACCTGCGCAAGTAGCACCTCGCCTATCTTCGCGCCTGTGCTGGAGCATCTAAGTGGCCCACCGAGCGTTACACACATTTTCCTCGACTACTCATTCATGACTCTCGCGCCATCTGAACCCACACAGAGGATATTTTGCGAAATTATGATGTTGAGAGCGCCGAATGCAGGCATTGCTGGGGCCATTGGGAAACAGTTTGGGTGGGCACCAAAGCGCTCGTCGTTGTCTGCACAGCTGCAGTCTGGAGCTCCGGTGGGATTCAGCCGGCCTGGGGATTTGATTAGAGACTTTTGGGCATGGGCTGAGCTGCGAAATGCTAGTCACCCTGGGTCGCTATCAGAGAGGTCTAGTTCGAGAAGTAGTGAAGATGAATTTGTGCTCAAGAACACCAACTCCGATGAGAAAAACATGGCAGGTTTCTTTCCAGATATCGAAGAGGATGGCGATAGGCAGGATGCTATGGATGATGAGATGCTTGTCATGATATTCCAGTGGAGGAACTATGAAGGCGCAGATCGGTTCAAGCACCCGCTGCAAAAGAGCTATGGGCTAAATGACCAAGAGGTGGAGCCAAATTTGTGGGATCGACATGTCGCTCATCCGGTGAGGCAGCTAGAAGGCGTTGGGGCCCAGATGGACACTTTGAGACTCGGGCTGCGGGGCGTGGAAAAGCGGATAGTGAGACGTGGTGAGGGTGGTAATGATGCCAAACTAGACGTTCGAAAACGGAGTGGAAGTCGAACACTGAGTGTCATGGCGACAGGGATTGGCGAAAGAGTCAGCGGGTTGTGGAGATGATGGAATGTGGGCTAGTATGGAGTAGCGGTGGAGGAACTGGTTGGGTGGCCTAGAGCTGAAAAGCAAGTGCTAGATAATGACTCGGCATGGTTCGGTCGACTACTTCTTTTGAGGGACAAGAGCCAAGTGGGCCATAGTGGTGGGTGGCGTTGTAATATCAACGGCGAGTAGAGATGATACGTATGACCTAATGAAGAGCTGTGCGATGATGTGGGGGGAGAAAGGCACCCAGCGGCACGGTTTGCGTAAACCCTTTGGGCAGGTGATTACCAACGGGAGGGTCCCGCATGTCGAGGTACTGCATTGAATACCTAAACGGACACCCAAGGATGAATTGAGTCATGTACGCGGAATCGGCGTCGGTGAAGGGATAGAAAGTTCGCCACACGCTGATTTATGGACGATTGCCAGTTCAAGACATGTACCTCCACTTTACAAGAGAATCTCGTATGCTATTTACTTAATAGAGGATGGCCTTTGGTGCATATGGGCCTTTTCGTCCGACACTATGGAACTGTAGCATGCAGTCATAGGGAGGTCCGTTCGTCGGCGGCCCAGTGCTAATGATCCTCCCCTCGTAGAGTCTGGGGAAGCCGAAGTGATTCAACGGAAACAGCCAGTAGGTAGCATATACGTGTTTAAGCTGCCCCCACTGCTACCCTCACCAGCCACATCGATTCGCAATCTCCGGGCATGGATGGCAAAAGAGGCTCAAAGTATGGTCCATTTCCAAGGACCCTCAATCCTTCCGGACCCAGATGTGACAGTACCAAAGTACGAAGCGAGCCACTTGTAGGCTTTTGTCGTTTGCGCCGCACTAGGGGCGCCTAATGGGGCTGAAGGATTGCGCGGCACCGCCACTAAGTGTGGCGGCTAAATTGCGATTGGACGAGAAACCACGATTTCGGCGAAAGCGATGCAAGTCTGAGACCGTCAAAGCTGAGAGACACCTAAGCACTGAGGCTTCAAGCTTCCTATGCCAGGGCATGCGAATTGTCTCTGGAGATGAGCGCGCGGCGTCATGCAATTGAATGGATGCACGCGTGTATTGTAGCTGTGGCGGCTCGGCGAGTTGTCACCTGTACTGTAGGGTGGTACCTTGTACTTGATGTAGACTCGCATGATGCATCGTACGGATACGGCACGGTCTTGTAGTATAATACTTTGAGGGTGACCTCGACCATATGAAGATATTGTTGAACGTCATTGGAGTCATTCATTTGATAGGCAATGGCATACTCAACTACAAACAACAGAACATACTCCACAAGTCGATCGCCACCTAACTCGCCTCCTCGATTCCAAAAAAGAGCATTGGGCCAGATGGATGGAAAGTACGTGGGAGATGAAGATGTTGTACAAGGACGCATATTTTGGCTTCCACCCAAATCAGAATTGCCCGAAAAGGCTGTGAGAAGAGCACATGGAAAAGGCGCTGTCGAGGAGGGAATATACAACCATCCCATTGTGGTTATCTCCAGGCCCGAAGACGAGAGAAATATGGTTCACTTTCACCTTGTAAGCTATTTTCAGTGACTAAACTTTGGAAATCATACTCACAGTGGACAGATAACATCGTTTCAAGGGAAAAAGCTCCACGAGATATACAGCAAGAACAATGAATTCCATGCAAGTCGCCGCTCGTGGTACCTCCCCATATATCCAACACCAGATCATCCAGACGCAAACTCAAAGAAGGCTCGGAAGCGACACCCAACTTTAGACTTGGCCGGTAGTGCGGTGCTGCGTTGGGATTCATACGTCAACCTTCGACATGTATACAAGATTGAGTGGGCCTACCTAAAACCGTACACGAACCCCGAGATGCCCAGTAATCTGGATTATCGGTTCGAAAGCGAATCTATGATACGCATGCTTGCCAAGGGCAAGCTCTTAACCACATATGAAACGGGGACGCAAGTGCCGGGCGCAATATCTCTGCAAATACCAACGAGTCGGACGTTGGACCACGAATACAAAGACTTTCAGTCTCCAAGGTCCGAGACAGCATCAGTCTCCTCCTCCGAGCAGTCTGCTCTTTCACCTCTGGCACAGTGGGATTTTTTAGTCGCCGAGTTCAACATGGCTACGATGCTTAAGAGGCCCCCTAACAAACCACCCGATGCGGGAAGGATTGGACTAAGGTCTATTCGAGATATGTTCCGATTGCTGGTAGGGCCGTTGCAAATATTCGTGTAACGGCTACTGGGTCTAGATGAAGCAAGAAAGTTGCTATGTACCTGATACCAGTTTAGGGTTTTTTTCTTTTCATCCAGCATCTGTTATCTGAGATGGTTGAGCCTCAGATAGATCTTCACTGTACAATTTAATCCATTTTGCTGCCTGAGTGACATGATCCTCAGGCGGAATATTTTCACCAATTCTTTCTCGCTCTTCTTGAAACTTGAGCAACTGCCGAATGATACCATCTTTCTGCTCCAGGAAGTCTCCCGCTAATGCAGTACGAAGAAACACCCATAAGGATTCTTGTTCGGCCTGTAAGCTAATTGCGTACTCCAGTACCTGCTCTACGAGGCGTCGTCTGCTGGGCAGAGATTTCAGTTTCGGAAGGAGGAACAGCAAGAAAGACCACCCTGAAATATCGCTAGGATGTTTGCAACACCATGCTTTGACCAGCAAAGCAACGTGGACTAGGTAAGCTTGGTAAGATATCTTCCATATCTGATCCGGCTCTTCCACGTATAGTACATCAATGTGTGTGAGTAGTCTACGTGCATACTGCCAAGCGTAGTAATTCTTTGGATGCCTTTCCCCAGCTTTCATGACTACTTCGATCTCCGCTATCGGGAATAACAGGAACTGGGGTCCAGCGGGATCACCTAGAGTGGTAGATGCGAGAAACTGAAGTAGCCAGGCACGGTGATGCCACAAAGTTGGAGATTTGGACTGGCGATGTAGTGGAGAGGTTAGTATGCTACTCAGGAAAATCATCTCCTGAGTGACAGCTGTACTGAAATGGGCATGCTTGTCGGCCCTTAGGCCGAGGAGTCGTCTCTTGCGGTAGTTTGCCGCCGTGATGTACTCTGGGTCAAACAAGAGCATAACACGCGTTGCTTCCAAGGCATGCTTTTATAATATTAAGTTTTGATCTTATCGACGGCGCATTATACTCACTGCTGAGCTTCCTCCGTCTTTTATATTCCTGAGAAAGAGCTGTCTGGCTTTGATATATGCCATAACTAATATCTTCTTCGGTATTCCAACATTCAAACCCTCCTGCATTAGAATACCATCTGGGGGTTGTATCGCCGGTGGCAGAATCTCAATCTCTACAATCTCATCCTCGTGTGATATGAAGAATGTGTTCAGGGCATTGTATGCTGCCTCTTGTAGTTCTGTAGCATCAGATTTTCCTATATTTGGATCCATTATACAGCGCGAACTAGCTAGTCCGGCACCTGTAAACTCACTCATCAATAAGAAGAAAATGTGCAACAAAAGTTGACGAATGTTGAGTTGATGCCTGATGGAAAAGAGGAATCCACACTAGGATGCCAAGCTATGCACAGACCATATTTAGAATTCACGGAATGACATAACAGCCTCACTTACACCACCTACACACGCCGAGCCGCCCATTCGCCTACCGCCACCCTATCTCTCGCCATGCCGTCCCTACTTCTTGTTATGTTCATTTTGCAGCTTTTTCTCCACATCATCAATACCGTGGGCGCGACAACGATCAACGAGCTGGTAAGTCCCCTCCTCCCCCTCTACAACACGGTACATGTAGGGCCAGAAAGAAACTAATGTGTCTTTTAGCTATGGGTCATATACAACAGATTCCCTACACCGACGTCTTCCTCCTCAAAGAAAGCCATCGTGCTCAAGAAAGAAGTTGTGCGGCTCAAGCGCGAACTCGGCGCAGTATCCGCACAAGACGACTTTGCTCGATGGGCAAAATTGACACGGCAGCATGACAAGGCGATGCAGGAGTTCCAGAAAATGGGTATGCTTCGCCCTTATCTCCCCTTCATATAACGACATGTATAATAGGACGCTAACAAGGCTGCGGTATAGACAACTCTCTCAAAACCCATAAAGCAACTTTCACATCCACGATCTCGACCCTCCGCTGGCTGGGGACCCAAGGCCTGCGTTTCCTGCTGCAAATGTGGTTCGCCAAAACGCCCATGTTCTGGCTACCTGCTGGCTGGGTGCCATACTACGCTGAGTGGATACTTTCGTTCCCTCGTGCGCCAGTGGGAAGCGTCAGTATCAACGTGTGGGGAATTGCGTGCGCGAGTATACTAGTGTTGTTTAGTGACGCAATGGCGGCTACGTGGGTGCTCATCACGAAGAGGCCGGTGCCGGTTGGGCAGAAGAGTGAGCCCGTGGCATCCAAGTCAGATGGTGGGAAGGAGGACAAGAAGGAGCTGTAAGGCTACAGTGCATACTGCATGGGAGCGAGGTGGCGTCACGGACACATGCATATAAAGGGGCATGATAGCATCATAGCGATTTACATTCAAATTCGATATACTTGTAAGCCGAAACATAGGTGAGCATACTAGGTGATGTCTCCCATCAAATTGACGCAAACTCTTCAGCGCAAACGCTCAGAGACTGCAACACGAGTGGGATGACCTTGGCAGGTCGTTGGGATCAATATAGGCACAACAATTTGAACTCGTGACCGTGGGGTGTAGCAGATCGCCGAGTCTTCGAAAGGGCCATTCTATGGAAGCGCGTAGGCGCGGGAGCGGGAATCAAAAGAAATCCACGCTCGGAATAAGTACAACCCGTCCGAGAACACGAAAACAGTCAACATGAAACTGTGCGCTTATCCAGTGGAGGGATGGAAGGCATCGTGGTGGAGCGTGTTGGATGGGGTTGAGGAAAAGACGAAGAATTGCGCAGCGAAATTTCGATTTAGGTCAGTGCCAAGCCCCGGATGCCATCGGCCCGACAGAAGAACCACGTGCATGGGTCCAATCCATGGAGGGGATAAAACATCTCTTTGAATCTCAAAAAGCATTTGACAGGAGAAGCCTCCCGAGGTTGATAGTCTGTAGGAATAATTAATTGGACAGGTCTCTATCGAATGATCAGCACTCGGCTTGCAATCAACTGCCGTGGCGTCGGAGGCTGAAACATATTCCCTTGTTCGGCTTACTAGGTGTTGAGATCCCTGGAGTGAAGTTGGTCAATAAGATGTCGGTCCACGGGGGAGCTGGCCCAGAAGATGGTGGTCAGGGAAGTCAACAGTGCAAAGTTTGGCGTTTGTGATGACGTTTAGGGTTTGGGGGCGGCCCTTCCCTCTGTCCCCCTTCCTGGGGTTGGGAGTGCCGAGATAGGCGCGGTACATGCAATAGCATTCCACACAGCAATAGCATTGCCTGTTACGCCGCCAGGAACAGGTCACACTGATGATGCAACACTGCTCTCAGGTGTGGTACGGGGGACGGGCCGCCCGTGGGCGGAAGCGGGCGGTGGAACAGGAAACAAATTTGTGGAACGTGATCCTACGAGCTCAATATGACACCCCAGCGACCACAGTGTGGGATCTAAATATAGTGTCGAGGTACGGCGCAACAGGAACAGTTGGACAGAATGCTGGGGGTTAATACCGGTATATGCAGAGAGAGCCCAGTGCCTTGGGAGGGAAGCCAATCTTGCTGGAACAGCGGACGGAGAAGACGCCCACAGGCGGCCAGGGAGGAAGCAGTCTGGACGGTGGTGGGCCGCTGGGACAGAGGGCAGCAGTGCGTGGGACTGGCGGACAATGCGCGATACAGTTGAGGGCAGCATGGTCGTCGTCGTTGTGGGGCACCGCTGCCTGAGCTAGCTCAGAAGCGGCATTGCGGGCAGTGGGATGGCGGGTATGGCTGCAGGCTGGCGTCTGGGACTTGGGCGATGTATCGGCGCCAGGGCGGCTTGATGCTGCTCGTGCTGTCGAGGGGACAAAGGAAGACACGAGGCATGGCCTGATCCGGGGCCGAACAAGCACGCCCAGCAGCCCATCGCCACGCGCCTCGCCGCATCTGCGGGCCTCCGGTCGGCGGAGGTGGTGTCTCTTGCACTGCAGCCCCCCCCAACAGGCCACACGTCCGGTGGTCGACGCCAAAGGAGCGTGGCTTGCACGCACTGCTTCGTCCTGCCCATCTGGGCGGGAGCCACGTGCCGCAGGGTGGGGAGCACGGAGGCGGCTCGAGGGCCTGGGCTGGGGGCACGACATGGCGATGCTCAGTTTCCGCATGGGGCCGGAGGCGGCGCCGGCGGCGGCGACAACGAGGACGGGCGGTGGTGATGGGCGATGGAGGTGCGCCGTGTCGAGGGCAGCGCGGGTGTCGAGGCAAGCTCCTCGGCAGGCCCAAGTCGTCCATAGGAACAGCCCAGTCGCGCCGTTTCAGCAGCTCATCTCCCATCTCTCTCCGCGCTTCCCAGGGCCCCACGCACATTCATGCAACATGCAGTTCCTGGACGGTTCCCTGCGCAAGCCAGCATGCCATTCCCGCCCCCGTGGCTCGCGATGCGCCCCGCGGGCCTCTTAAGCCCTCCAGCCCAGCCAGGGACGCCGTGCGCCCTCTTTTCGCGTCGCTGTTCAATATTCTCCGAGCACCTGGCACCGGGACTGACATCCAACATCCTCTCCACTTGACCTCGCCGCCCGCTGCTACCTCGGACGTCGCCGTGCCCTCCACGCTCCAACACTCCGACACCACCGTCCTGCGTCCTGCGTCCGTCGCGCACTCCGAAACCATGTCCGGTCCTCCTCGAAGCGACGCTGACAGCGCCATTGAGATCGACCCCCAGGTACGTGCTGGAGCGACCTGTCCGGCCCGCGCCGCATCCCACGCCGATTGCATCTTCAGCGCCCGCAAAAGTCAATTGGCCCTTTGGGGGGAGCCGCATCGCTGACATGAGCACGCAGGTCCTTCGAGACGATGGCTCTTCCTTTGCAGACTTCACTGACGAACTGTGCGCCCCCCCTTCGTTCCTTGCTTGCGCGACCCGCTCCTAACCATTGGCCCATAGAAACTCGTTTACCACATCCTGCGGCTCTAGCATAACCAAGTATCCTTTCGAGAATGGCCGCCGCTACCATGCCTTCAAATCCGGATCCTATCCCTTACCCAACGATGAGTTTGAGCTGGAACGTTTGAACGTGGTACACCACATGGTGAAAACTGCGCTAGGCGACAAGCTCTACCTGGCGCCTTTTGACAGCTTCCACCGCGTTTTGGACATTGGCACTGGAACCGGGACCTGGGCAATTGAAATGGGCGATGCTTTCCCGCAAGCCGAGTTCTTGGGCAACGACCTGAGTCCGGTGCAGCCATCATGGGTGCCGCCGAACGTCCGTTTCGAAGTTGACGATATTGAGAACCGTTGGGCATACGGAGCGCCTTTTGATTTCATCTTCAGCAGAGCCTTAACATGCGCAGTTGGTGATTGGCCGGCGTTGATGAAGCAGGCCTATGACAATGTAAAACCAGGTGGGTGGGTCGAGTTCCAAGACTTTAACGTCGAGTGGTATGCCGAGGATGGTACCTACAGCAAATCGAGCAATGCCGCTATATTCATGCGGATGCTGATAGAGAGCGCTCGCTCGGTCGGGAAGGAGCCATGCCCGGGCCCGAAGCTGGAGCAGTGGATAAAGGATGCTGGATTCAAGAATGTGGTGCATCAAAAATTCAAGCTACCCGTTGGTCCATGGGCAAGAGACCAACGCCAGGTACAGTTCCTCGCCATATCCCACCACGGTGCAAAAACTAAACAATTTGGCAGAAAGACGTTGGGCTCTTTAACCTTGTCCAGTCTGTAGACGGGCTCGAGTCCTTTTCTATGCGCCTTTTCACGTCGGTGCTCAAGTGGGAACCAGAGGAGGTAAAAGTCCTGTGCGCCAAAGTCCGAGCCGAGTTGAAGAACAAGTCCTCACACCGCATGCTCAACTAGTCAGTCTTTCCTACAGCAACCGCCCCTACCTATTTTCTAACCAGCCTTAGTCACGTTGTTTACGCCCAAAGGCCAGAGGCATGATTTGATACTCCCTCGTCAATATCTCTTACCAGAAACATCAATGACACATGTACGAATGTGGTGGCTATGTCGTCCTCACTCCCTTCTCTCTCTCTCTCTCTCTCTCGTCGCCTTTTAATCGATAATTTTGAACTCTGCAATCAGGCTGGGTCACTGGACTACATCACATATTGGAGCGGAGTTGAGCGGAGTTTCTTGCCGCCTCGGCGGATGTTGAGCATTTTTTGGCCATGTCCCATGCTACTGCATTGCTGGGTGGTTCCACCGTATCCATTTTTTGTTTGCTCGGCTCTATGTGGCATTGATTTCCTTAGAATAGTTGATACCAAAAAAGTAAATCCACATTTTGTTTCTCGTTTCCTTTGCGTTTCTAAATTGAAGGAATGCTGCGTGGTACTTTTGCGTTGATTCTCCAGATACGCTGACGGCTATCGTTAGGATGATGCCTAATATAAGGGCGAGTCACATACGAGGCAAGACGGGGAGGGGGTGCAGACTCTTCTTTATATACTAATATTTGTAATTCCGGCACCAGATGAAAATCTTCTTTGGGCCTCTATTATGTATTATATAGTCCACAACCTTTTATTTAAGGAGGGGGGGTTCTGTTCGCAGTCAAGTGGACCCTCGTCTCAACTACCTCTCAATACATTCACCCATTTGGTGGCCTGCTCCGATTTGATCGCAAGTGGGACAAAGCAGTTCTCTCGTCCCATGGGCAAAACTACAGCCTATCCGTGTACAGGAGTTCTGCGCATTGCACATTTTGTACTTTGTTGCAGTCCTTTTGCCATATTTCTCGATGGCAGCTTCTTCATCTTTGGGGTGACTATAATTACAGTGGGGCACACGTTGACAGTACCGGCCCCACACGCATCTCTTCGGTGGCTTTCGTTCGTTCGCTCTAATGTCTTCTCTCTGCCTTTCGGGGCGGAAGTCTTCACAGAAACCTACTTCGTCGAGATGGTCGTCGAGCTCGTGCACTTGGATCAGCTCGTCTTTTTGGTACCTGTATTCGCTGGCGAAGCAATTCCTCCACGACCAGATGTGCACTGGGAATCCGCGCCCCGCTATTTTCTTCACTGCAGGAAGCAAGTCGAGGTCGCCCGACACTATTACGAACTCGCTGTCGATCCGGCCATGATAGTTGTCGATTGCTTGCTCGGTTGCATCGGCGCCAAGTTGCGCGTCGACCTGTTTCTCATGGCCTGTCCACTTGCTCCGAGGAAATACCTTCACATTGACGTCTTTGGAGCTGATCGCGGTCCATATGGTGTCTACGGGGGGCGGCGTAGATCCATATAGCGTGACTTCATATTTGACCTCGAAATTCCTCTTGTAAGTCTTGGAGGTGAATGCTCTTGTGAGCACATGTCTTAGTCTACCGGCATCGAATCGCCATAGCGGGTCGAGGATGGTCTCGAGGCCCTTGGCTTGTGCCGAAGTCTTTTGTCCTTGTATCCATAGGTTGGAGTTATCGATGTAGATGTATACGACTCGCTGCTTCTTCCGAGAGGCGGTCTGCTTAGTGATGTTGGCACCTATGCTCATAGTTGGGTTGTTTGAACGATAGAGTGGCTATATCCAAGGGGGGGGAGGCGAAACTGTCCGAAAATCTAAATCACATCTAAGAAGCATGATAGGAGTCTTAACAAAGTTGGGATGGTGTGACAAGAAATGGTCCATTGCTTGCATAATCCGTGCCAAGACGTGATTAGAAATGTTTCTAGAATTAGCTACGAACTACCAAGGAACCCGCCCACTACTATCCTGCATCATTGTTTATATAATCATATCCATTGAACGTGTCGTCTTCAATAATAAGCAACCAAAAGTCTCTATAATTGCGTTTACCTTTAAAATATAGCTGTACTCTCAGGTCGCCTTCATTGCCGCCTCATCCTGGTAGTAGAACCACTCTATACTGACTTGCAGGTCCTTTTTTTTTCATGTGATTTGTATGTTCTATCTATGACTTAGCATCCTTGTGTGCGTGTTATATAGTACAGTCATATTTTGTGTTAAACTTGTAGTATAGTTTCAGGCAAGGCAACAACGAGTTATGCTGCTGCATGGGAATCCAAGTATTGATATTATGTGGATTATGCTACTTGCATTCAGAGGCAAACTGCAAAACAACTCCAATATAATATGAAGAAACGTATTCACCTCGGCAGTGAGCAAAGTTTGATAGATAGGACTATGCTGCTGCTTTCACCACAGTCTCTGTGAATCACGCTTTCACTTCACAGCCTCCTCATTGCTGGTTTGATTCCCTGCTCCCCCCTTGGTACAAGAACAGCCACAATCTATACGACGTATTGTCCCGTGAATTAGCGCATGTTGAGTTAAGCAGTCGGTGAATATCCATGACAACTTGTGCCATTCTTGCTCCCAACACCAACTACAACATACTAACTAACCCACCAGGTCTCCAACCCACCATATCCACGCATAAAAAACAACCAAGCAATACCTCAAACC
>JAAZQE010000482.1:0-22684 GCA_013620735.1 Clavariopsis aquatica | reverse complement strand
GTTTCGAGGGCCAGAAGCATCATTCGAGAGCGTACAGTACCGGTGCCGGTATGCTGCAGACGACATGCCATGGAAGCCTCTTACACGCAGCTGGGCCACCGCCGTGCAGGATACATTCCTTTGCGCCCACGTCTGGACCCAGATATCAGATGGAAGTCGAGGACGGCGCCAAGGCCCGGTTAGCGCTGGGCCAATCGCTGCGGGCATCGCCAGGCTCAACCACGCCACCATCATGCAGCAACCGCAGAAACCGTGGAGCCATCACACAGCACGCAGCCTAGACGGGGCAGGAAAACACCTCAATTGCCCGTCCAAACAGGCATAGCAGAGAGGTCCACCAAAGCCCGAGCCCGAAAGCGCCCGAAAGCTGGGGCGAGTGGAGCAGGCCTACTGCACGTGACACGTCCATTCACCCCGCCATCTCCAGCGCAGGCAGCCGCCGAGTCATCGCGCTCCCAGCATCTTCAGTGCCGCTATCGATTGGGACCATGGGCTTTGCTGGCCCTGGCCGCGGCTCCTTCCCGCCAGGGCAAATGTCGCTTCGCATCCTCCACGCGTCATGAACCGGTTCCACGATGCTCACTGGTAGAACGGCCGGGCCAAGCACTCAAAGAGAGACACCCTGCCGGAACATAACCACTACCTCGGGTCGTCAATGCCGCAACATGTACCCTGGGGCGTCGCAGGAAAAGAAACACAAAGGACGGCGCCTTCCGCCAACCAGAACCTACTGTGGTTTCTCCCCAGGCCAATCGATGAGGACCAAGGACTTGTTTTTATCGTCGACCCGGGGCTGGCGAGTGTGCATACGAGACCCCCTCGCAACCGCGTTGGCGCCTTGCGTGTATGCAAGGCCGACTCTGAAGATGCACAGGAGTGGGACTGGGAGCCAAGGTAGAACACGTACGACTAAGTCGTCCAATGCTTACAACACGCTCCATTGTACGAGCCCATTGGGTGTTGTGCAAGCGATGCTCGCTTTTGTTTACCTAAGCACCGTCAAGCCTTTAGGACCACCACACCTGCCCTTACACTATTATACTTCATTGGGGGTATACCACGCGGGAACGATGACAGATAAGACGCCATGCCTTGTTTCATCCCTCTAAGAAGAGGAGCAGTTCAACCAATCTTCCAGCACAGTGGTCAAGCATGAACTGCCAACGTCATCTACTATTAGGGGTTCAACACTGGCATTGTCTTCTCCGCGTCTTGAGCCTTTGACGTCTCTTGCACATGCTGACGCACATTATTGCAAGACACCGAGGTCGTCTGTACAGCCTCGAATTAAGCTGAAGACCCTAGTAGATCCAAGTGCCCTCATCGCCCCTGTTGGGCTCGTGCGGCTTCAGTTGGACTTGACTTGTGCTTGACAAAAGAAAAACATCAGTCTCCGCGACCACGCTAATTACTGACCAAGTTGCCGACCCTCTCCCCCTAGACGCAACATCCGTCTGATAACCATGACGGTACGCACTTATACCATCGTGGCTCATACAACACAACATCATGAACTCGGATAGAACGCCCTTGTGAAACGTCTAGAGAAGAAAGATACAAGGCCCGAAGTTTACCCGGCAATAGCCCCCATCCCCCCCTTCCTTGGCCGATGTTGGTCTCACTTCGCCTCCTCCCGTCATCTCCTTTACGTACAGTAGTACAAACTCAAGTACACTAGGCAACCCCTCAAGCCTCAAGTCTATCTCTCTATTGCCATCCTGGGCTTATCCCATGTAGATGAGGACCCAACGATAGCACTACATAGTAACTTGCTCCTGTTTAATTTATCACGAGCTGCCCAAAGTTCAAGTGCCTACTCTCACATACCCATCATTTGCTTTCCGGCCCGAACCCCATAACACAGTCCACCCAAGATTTATTACCCACTGCCCTCGTCACCACACTAACCCTATCACTTCACTGGCAACACCACCTGTACCACCACTACCACCACTACCACCAAATTATCTTGATATTATCTCCATAAACGATCCCCGGTTGGCTTATCAGGCGCCTCCATATCTAGAGGCCTCAAAGCCAGAAACCTCTCGGCACCGAATCGCCTTACCTAGATCCACGGTCAATTCATCTTCACCCTACATTCCTTGTCAGCTATAAGAAGCTTCCCACGCTCCAAGTTTTATTCCACTTGCACGTATATGATTCATACATGGCAACATACCAGTCAAGCTATATACTGCAGTGTCCCGCACCAGGAGCTAGTCATGTATACCATAAGTCTTTCCATAAAGGACATAGTCTACTCCTGTACGACCACTACCTCTCTTCCTCCCCCTCAATCAACACCAGCTAGATAAATTAATACAATCGCCGTATCCCACCAATGACACTGCGCTGCGGGACGTACCCACTCAAGATCTTATTACCATGTTTCTTCATTTCTACTAGATGGGGCGGGGGAGGGGGTTTCTTGGATATTCAATCAAGCATTGTATCTTCAGTTGTCATTGGCACACATACCTATCACTCAATGGTCTTTCCCGTTAACAAAAAGAAAAAGAAACCTCATAGTTACTTCCAGTTTATTCTTACTGCGGCTGTTGGGTTTCACCGCCCAACCTTGAGAAGCTTGCCTCGCCCTAACTATGAATCAAAAATCGCCCCAAAAGCCGGAATCCCCCTACTCTCCATCGCATAAACAATGCTAGTCGTAAACCTCTTATTACTAATAACACAAACCGCTTCTGCCCCACTCTCCTTCCACATCCTATACGCGAGCAAGTTCATGTCCGGCTTGCCCATTGTCCTTGTATTATGAATAACAGCCTTAGGATCTTTTTCTAATACTGCATCCACAATCTCTTTACCAAATGTCTGCTCGGGATTTGGTGCCGTCCACAAGATCCGGGCAGGCGTCTTCTTGGCCAGGATGACAGCGAGACAAGGACCAATCCCAGAGCCTGTTGCTACAAGGACAACGGATTTGAAGAGTGTGCAAATCCGAAGCACGCCGCAGGCGGGGATTCCGCGGACCCATATGTGCGATGGCGCGCGCGAAATCGTGCGGCTGGTGAAGTCGCCAGCATTGCTGACAACGAGGGAGAAGCCTTTTCCGTCGGCATTGGTAATGGTGGCGAAGCCGTGCCAGTCGATGAGCGGGCGCTCGGCGAGGCGCACCGACGTTCCGACTACGGGGGTGGTGTAATCGAAGTGTAGACGAATGGCGTGACTAGAGAGGACTTCGGACCGAACGGGAACTTTGCGGAGGAAAAGCCACGGAAAAATGATTGCCATAGTGGCAACCGTGAGAAGCCAGACTGGCGGCGAGCGCAGATAGGCTTGCGATGGGGTAATACCAGCATCGCGCGTGAGGTCACGAGTCGTGAAGAAGACTTGGACCCAAAGGAAGATGAGAGAAGTCCAGCCGCCGAATCGATGTGTCATCTCCCAAGTGTTATGGTACTTGACACGGAATTTAGGATGAGACATGGAGCCCATAGTAATGAAGATGACGAGAATAAGATAAGTCAAGACGATCGAACCCGTGCTTATACACCTTAGATCCAGCGGCTTCGCAAAGTCCATGCTAGCCCCAATGGTAAAGATAAAGAACCACATGGTCGCTGCGATGGCGCAAGAACTGTGTATGCCACCAATGTGGAATATGCGGGCGCAATGCCGACGAATAGAAAGTGGGAAGGACAACGGAACCGAACAGAATGTCGTAAATAATACGTTGATAACCGGTTCTGATCGCATCAATACCGCCATGCATAGGTTCGTAGCGGCGGCCGTTGCAAGATCGGCGAGCATAGGCCGTTCCTTCTTAACCCTCCGGTAGAGTATAACCCCTGCGACTGCAAGATTGGCAATGATGACGATTGTGAAGAATCGTCTGTAGAGAATGAAGGCGCGATGCCGGAGCCATCTCTGTCCATGGAAACCATTCTTCTCTGGTAGTGTTTCTGGTACCTTTTCGTCTCCCTTGGTCGACGCGATGTCGAGGTCTGAGATGCTGCTCGAAAGGGCATTGTCAATAGAGCCGACATCTGGTTCCCCCTTCTCGGGGTCCCTGCATGCAGCTCCTGCCATTGGAGCAGGGTGGTAAAGATTCTTTGCGGTAAACTCGGATGTTTTCCTTGTAGACGCAGACTTCACCGTGCGTAAGGCTACCTTGCTCAGCTGTGCTTTGTTGAGTTTTCCATTAGGAGTCAATGGAATGTCGGCCAGGTAATTCCATTTTTCAGGAACCGAGTAATATGGTAAATGGCGTCGAACAAAAACGTCCAAGTCGTGCTCATCTATGAATGTTATCGTAGTATAGAATCCATGTAACACACCATCAATCAAATTTGCACAGGCTCTGACGATGCCAGGGAATTGCTGAAAAGGGTTAGTGCATTGATAAGATTTTAAGTACAATACACATACCTCGATAACTGCTGTCACACCATCCAGCTCTACCCGAAATCCCTTTGATTGTTAGACAGTTCCTGCCATATAGGAATCGGCGACTTACTTTGATCTTCACTTGATCGTCCATTCGTCCGAAGGTGTCGAGGGCCCCATCTCCCCTCCAACTCACAATGTCCCCAGTGTTAAACATCCTCGATCTGCACAAGCGTGAGCTATAAGTGACTCAATACGAAGAAGTATGCTTACCCATTGTTGAGAAATTTATCAATTTTATACCGACTTTTGGTGAGGTCAGGCAGATTGATATATCCGCGCGTAACCCCGACACCTCCTACCCACATGGAGCCTCTGGCGCCGACTGGGACAGGATTTTCATTTTCATCCAAGATGTAGACAGTGGTGTTGGGAAGTGGTGTCCCGATAGAAAGTGGCGTGCCGGGAGTATGCTTGTGAGCAGAGTTAAGAATGGTGATCTCAGTTGGACCGCAGATATTGTAGTAAGTCGAGTTTTCTGCCCATTCGTCTGCTAGTCTGTGAACTGTTAACTCCATAGATGTGTACCGCGTCTGAAAGATACTAACGATTGAGGACAAGGTTCGCCGCCAGTTACAACAGTCTTAATATTAGGAAAGCGACTTTTTCGATATATGGAAAGAATGGATGGTGTTGATATGAGAGTATCGACCTTTATTTTGTTAGAATTTATCTCAGTTACAATTCTACTAGCACTCACTTCATCCAGAGTCTCTTCCCAATTGGAACCCCTAAGGTGCAATGTGCCACCATTCATGAGACAAGCAAGGATTTCCCAAGCACCTGCATAAACCTGTAAGCAGATATTAAATGGCACACAGGTGCAGACCTACCCATGTCAAACGCAATATTCAGAACTTGTGCCACCTTCGAACCAATCGTGATTCCAAGATTTGCGGGATGTAGTAGTAGCGCATTTGTCACATTCCCATGGGAAACGTCTACGCCTTTTGGTTTTCCAGTACTTCCTACACAGTGGTGAGCGTGTGAAGTGATATAAGGTTAGAATGCGTACCTGATGTATAGATGGCGTAGATACCATCTTCGGCTGAAACTGGCACATGGGGCCTCTCTTTAGAGCTGAACTCCTCCACCCCTTGGCCCAGTACAACCATTGCAATCTCCACCTCAGAACACCGCTTAACTTTTTGCTCCAGCTTCGGCAGACACAAAACAAATCGGGCTTCTGTATCCTTGAGGATGTGCTGCAAAGCGAGATCTGAGGAGACCCCACCATCAACGGGTACATATTGGCATCCTGCTTTCAGTACAGCAAGAATACCCACTAACATCTCAAAAGATCGTTGGACAACGAGGCATACTCGCTGTCTAGGCCTAAGTCCAGCTTCAATGAGATAGTTTGCCAGCCGGTTAGCTGCAATGTCCAGTTCACCGTACGTGATCTTTTGGTCACCAAGTTTTGCTGCAATGGCCGAAGAATGCGAGTCCACGATAGCTTCGAAGGCTTTGTGGGCCAGGTTGTGGGAGGTGGTGGCAGTTGGGCCACGCCCGAAACGAGAGACTAGAGTCTGATCCTCAGGTGGGAGGTTGGAAAGCCCATTGAAAAGAACCGGAGTCTCCATGTTGCAACTATGGGTCGACCGAGGAAGCGGCAAGTTTGAACAACGAAAGCTGGGAGAATGATTCATCCATCGGCCGTGTGAGTGCTTTATGTACCTATCAGGATTTTGGCGTTCACTCGAGGTCGATGCGCCATGGCAGCGTGGCTTCAGGCCCAGGCATGCACACACAGGGACAAAGCACTTGGAAGCCAGGTGGGACCCCGGACGTCCCGTATGTGTAAGGAATAGGCATGCGACGGAGCACAGAGCCAGCGTGTTCCCTAGGATATGAATGAAGATATATTAAACGTCTCCAGTTCATGTTGCTGCGCCGGAGAATATGTGCACCATTTTCACATGGTGGGCTGATTAACAGCTTTGAAATCCAAAGAAGGTCCCGAAAGGTAATATAATTGGCCGTCTAGTGGGCGTGGGAAACGCACAGAGAGAGGAAGGTGAGCAAGATGACAGGGATTGGGTGTTTATCCTAAGCACATACGGACAACTTCCGCAAGCGGAAGGCAATGATTCAGCCGAAGAAAATGAGTGTGAAAACGGAAAACAAAAGACCATCCGTCGCACCAACCAGACGGCGATTTGATGCCCTGTGAGCAACCGTGTCTCTGACGTCTGCTCGCAGAAACGGGGTGCCGACGTTAACGGGTAGCGGCAGCAGCTGAAGATGTTACGGACCATCAGAAGCCGTTGGCAAAGGTCAATGCACTGGAGACCCGCCGCTAGGAAGTCATAGGAAGGGGATAATAAGAAAATGTAGAGTCAGGCCCTACCTCACACGGATGCTGGTGTTGGTCATGGCATCCTTCCTTGCATTAGCAAGTGGCCGCAGCACGAACCGCGGCCGGGAGGGCATATAAAGGGAGAAGCATGCAACACCAGATGAGCTGCTGCTTCAGGAAACTGCTTCGCCTTGATTGCTCTTGTTCTCCGATCCATCCTTTCTCTGCACCGCACCAAGAATGGACGCAACAGGCCTTAATCTTACCAACGTGGTTTCGTCGATCAGGGAAACGGGTGTGGCGGTTGTCCAGCTGGCCCGTCCGCTTAAACGAAATGCGTTATCCCAGGATACGATCAACGAACTGACAGGGATATTGCGCCAGCACCATCAAGATCCAACTGTACGAGCCGTTGTTTTGACCAGCATCGGAGACTCTCCATTCTGCGGTGAGTACGGCCACCCTGTGTGTCTGGTCTCCATTGATCTCTTTACAGCCGGAGCCGATCTAACCGAGCTGGCCAAAATTTCGACGGCCCACGCTTATCGCACGGGTTGGCTCAAGGACGTCGAGGATGCGTTCGCAGCTTTCCGAAAACCAATCATCGCTGCCGTCCGTGGGTTCGCGGTTAGTGCCCTTAGATCTTAGTTCCTTGACTATGCGCCGGAAGTAACCGAGTATATTAGTTTGGGGGTGGCTTCGAGATTGCATTGATGGTGAGTTAGGAAACTTCCCCAGGTTTCCAGAACTGAGCAGGGGCATCCGATAGTGCGATATAATATATTGTTCGGCCAATACCCGGTTCGGATTCCCTGAAATCAAACTGGCCACTATTCCTGGAGCCGGAGGAACTCAGCGCCTGACCAAGGCTCTTGGAAAGCACAAGGCATGTACCCCGCGGGACTGCAGAATGAAATTTTCCCCCCTCTCTAATTGTTACCCATTCTAACTCATGAGAAGGCCATGGAGCTCATCTTAACAGGTTCGCCCGCAACAGCCGTTGACATGGAAAGATTTGGTATCGTGAATAAAGTGTGTTTGCCCGAAGAGGATGTTGTGGAGGAATCTTTGAAAATCGCAGAAACGATTGCATCATTCTCCGCACCTGCAATTGGCCTGGCAAAGCAAGCCGTTAAAGCGGGTAAGTACTTTATCAAAACATCTCATTTCCAAGAGTTCCAAGACTGACGCGAAAAAGCCGAGGCATCTACGTTAAGTATGGGACTGGAGATCGAACGGGCCTTGTACTACAGCAGTTTCTCGCTTGATGATTGCCAGGAGGGGATTGCAGCTTTCTTGCAGAAGCGTTCTCCAAGCTTCCAGGACCGGTAAAATTGTACGGGATAATATCGTGACGTTCGCCGGTAGCCGGTTGGCCCTGGTTCAATAGACAGCTGTTCTGAACCCTCAATCGGACCGTTTCAATTGCCAATCTGTGGCCTTGTCAATTCTCTTAACCCCGATAATAGCGCTACAAGGGTGATACGTTGGTGACGGATAATATCAGGGAGTGTTGTCTTAATCACAGTCAAGGAGAAGGGACAAAGCCAGTGAGGGGTAGTGGCGTATCGGCTGGTGTGTACGCTTTCGGCGTACTATGATGCACGGAAGCAATGGGGAGGAAAAGCTCGATGCAAACGAGCGGATCGAGCTGGGTGGCTGGCTTTATGAACATTTAGCCCAAGGTCGAGACTCTCCCACATTTGTCAACTGTCCCTACCCTGTCGGATCCCCACATTCTGAATTGAATTAGCCACCCTCGTCTCGACCTCAACTGAGAACAGTGGGGAGCTGGTGTACCTTAGATCACGTGTCGTCTTGCATCCTACCACACCCCCATTGCGGATGCCCTGGTATGTGGGAAGTTTATATGTCTGTGATGCAAGATGTGTAAGTGGTTTTGTTCACTAGTTGCGTTGTATGCTCTGGTGCGTTGTGATGGAATGACTCTTTCGGTTTTTTAACTCGTCTCTCTTTGATCTGTTTGACCCGCGCGACGGCGTTTTTGGTGAGCTCGGTCCTCAATTCTGGCACTTACTTTGTTTATCCCACCTCTTAAATATTGCCTGTGCGATTTGCTTCTTCTGGATAAAATGTGGAGAAAAGGATTGCCCCACCCATAGGATGCCGCCATTATGCCTTGTTACTTCTCGAGACAGTGGGGTTCTCACGAGGCTTTTGGTACTGAAATACAGATGCCTGCTAGGAGTCACTTTCAACACTCGTCGAATACCAAACCAAATTCAAGAACTCTGAACAAGCAGACAGGTGCTCTGCAGCCGCAAAGTGTGTTTTACTGGATGGGAATAAAGCAATCCGCCTACAGATTGCGATTTCACAACTGGGGGTAAGAGACAGTCCCAGTGATTGAAATTATTTCGTTTGATTGGCGCTGCGATGCAGGATTTGAGATGGCAATCCAACAAACGTGGGTCGTGTCCAAGGATGTGGTATCTTTCAGAAGGCGTCCACATCCTTCGGGGTTCCAGGAACCAAACAATGTTGCAAACATTGTACAGATTATTTATGGGTTGGATTCCATCTTTTCTGTTGCGGTCGGGTTGTAAACACCCCACGACGTCGACCATCCATCATCTCCCGTTCTGATCCACAGAAAATGGCGCAGGATTACTTTAGGACTTTAATGGTGACCCAGTTCCATACAGACTCTGGAGGTTGGAGAAGGCCATCTATTGGCTGTACGAAAGTGAATGAGGAACAGAGGGTTAAGGCACTGTGGGTGGGGCCATAAGTCAGATCAGAGACGCCAGTGTACTGAAAATGTACACAGTCAGTATTTTCTATACTTTTCCAAGTTTCTCCTATATCCATAAAGCGCTTTCAAGCCGTGCTTGTGAATGTGCAACCTGGGCGGCTCGTCACTTCGACTTGAACAGTTCTGGCCTCCCAAATAAGTCGTCATCAGGGATATCGCGTGGGAGCAAGCCACTGGTCGTGGGAAGGTATATGGGGCATGCCGGGTGCAGTAATGATTGCTAGACCTATTACAGATTGAATAAATTGATGGATGAAGGACGAAGGTGTAGTGTTGGAGGGTGGGTAGCTTGTGGGGAAGCTGATAGTCTTGGCGCCTACCCCACAAAACCCTGGAGACGCGTCATCCTACAGCATCCTCAGACCTCAACCATTCAGATATGTATTGCTCTTGGTCAATATACACACAATGTCCAAATTGTTCATATCTATATCTCACTACGTTAACTAGACACGGCTTCTTTGTCCGCCCTTCGCCACCAACAGCAGAATGGATAAACAGACAAAAGTAGATCCAGTATAAACAATGCATCTGTCCGTAGACTATTCAAAGTAGCTGAACCTTAAAACTATATCACATTATTCCCGCCGATACACCCTTTTATACACCAATTCCTTTATTCTCATTCTGGGTTTACAAAGCTCACTGCCCGAGCACTCTGGTTCCGTGTAGGAAAGCACAGGACCAACACCTTGGTGTAGGGATCTGGTTCACAAAATATGCATCGTGGGTGGAACACAGTGTGCCATGGCAGTAAGAGGAAATCGACTCCAAGCCCGTTCTATAGAGACTCTATCATCATTATTTTCCTTTCAACTGTTGCCACCACCATGGCGAGATTAAGAAGGTAGTTTTGATTGTAGTTCATGATGCATTCAATATAGGTTGAGCTTTTTTTAACCCCTCTCCAGATTGTAGGTCAATGTTTCTGCTTTGAATTAGACCAGAATCACCTTTGAGGGGACATTTGAATTCGCAGGGGTTCAAAGTAGCAGATGGTGTATTGCATTCTAGATTGCGTCCAGAGAAGCCAACGACAAGCAAGCCTACAGCTAGGTATGCTAGGTATCTTCCTTCCACTTTCCCATCCGTTCACATTACCATTATACCATTCTAAACACCATTGGCTTTTAGGATCGCAGTACACCATCCTGGTGATGAAATCCACTCAAAGTTTCTCAGTCGTGGTCTCAGGCGCTACGACGCTAGCCCGGCGCACATTGTCTCTAAACTTGTCATCACTCTCACCTCCGCCCTCAAATGACCAAAGCGCCGGGCAAGGCCCAATGTTGCGTCGGAAGACCCACGTCTTGATCCACCAAGGGAGGACGGTGCCAGTCTGATGCTTGATAAAGGTGCGCGTGGGGATAGCGAAGATGTAGTCGAGTTCTTCGAGCGTGCGCTGCTTAGTCTCAGGCACGAAGAGGAAGATCAACAGGAGCGCAATAAGGTTGAGACCGGCATAGAAGGAGAACGCGCCAGTGACGGACATGGCAGATACCATGCGAGGGAAGGTAATAGAGAGAACAGAGGCCCAAAAAAGACATGTAGCAACAGCCCAGGACATGCCCACTTCACGATGGGAGAGTGGGAAGACTTCGGCGCTATAGGTAAAGGGCACAGGGCCTTCACCAGGAGAATAAAATGCTGCAAACTGGAGCATGCGTTAGTTCTGGTAATGTAATCAATATAAAGGTATATCTCACCAGGTAAATGAAGAGCGCAACCAAGCCGAGATGGGCCTTGCTACTGCTGGGAATAAGGTAGCAGAGTCCAGCTGCAAGTAGGGTCCAGCACATCTGGGGGAACGTGAACAGGAGGAGCGAACGTCTATGCCTAGTCAGCGTGCGTATTGGAAATCATGGGGTGGACACTCACCGGCCAAAGGTATCAATGGTCCAGATGGCGGGCCACGCAAATACGAAGTTTACGAGACCGAAACCCCAAGAGGCTAGCAGAGACTTGGTTGGAGATGCTCCAGCCTGCTCGAAAATAGTGGACGAGTAGAAAGCAATAATGTTAACTATGACTTATTAGCAAGTCTTCAAAACACTATGAAGTTTCGTATCAACGTACTTCCACACATCTGCTGAGCGAGCATGACCACACCAGATGCGACCGTGGCGCGGCGCAGACGAGGGGTTGTGAAGAGCTGGGTGAAGCGCGTGATGTAGTTGTTTTCCTGGCTGACGAGGCTGGCTTCGGCACGAAGCTGGGCATGAATATAGTAGAGGTCGCGAGCGGCCTGGAGCTCAGTGTTGCGCAGCTTCTTGAGTGATCTATAGGCATCGGCAAATCTTCCCTTTTTGATGTACCATCTCGGGGATTCTATGGATATTAGTTCTGTACGGTGGAGGAAAGTGGTGAAACTCACCAGGGCAGAAGTAGACACCGAACATAAGAGGAAGGGCAGGAAGTAAAGCTGAGCCGAACTGAAGACGCCATGAAATCTTGCCTGTATCCTTGACCGCCAAGTTGGCGCATGTTCCGAGGAAGATGCCAAAGGCTGTCCACATTTGCCAGCTCATGACTAAAGCTCCGCGGATGGCCGCAGGCGAGTTTTCGGCGGAAAAGATAGGGATAGTAGCACCCTTGCAACCCATGCCAATACCCAAAAGCAGACGCGTGACGAAGAGTTGCTCCCAAGCTGATATTGATTAGAAAAGTTCGTTTGGTCAAACTGGATGGTGCACTTACTTTGTGCAACAGCACTTCCAATTGGGGACAAGGCGCAGAAGATGGCAGAAATGAAGATGCATCCACGTCGGCCTAAGAAATTATTGAGTGGGTCAGACAGCCAACACCCGCTGCAGATTGTCAGTGGGGGCTGCAAATGATGAGGGGTGGACTACTCACAGGAAGGCTGACGCGATGTAAGGACCAGCATTGATGAGACCCTGTAACCACTGGTTGTATGATGCATCTGGGTTCGGTATCGTTTTGGCATCGTCGAGGAAATCCCTGACCGGAATACCTAGGGCGTCAGGGAAGCTCAAATTGGCACCGTTGGATCCTGTTTGATCCCATCCTTGCACAGCAGCTCCAATAGAGCAAAGGATGATGGTGAAGTACAAGAGCTTTGGTTGTCGCCATTTGTGTAGGACTTCATTGCTGATGGCGAGCTTCTCCTCCTCGGTGATGCCATCGACATCTGCAAAGCTGGGTGGATCCCGAGCAATAAGAGCCCCTTTGACGAGCAGGGGATGAATCTCTTCAAAGTTGTTCTCCTTGACAAAGGTAGAGATGTCGTTGAGCATGAACTCCATGGTCATGTGGATCAAGGGGTTCTGAATTCTGCACCACTAGTTAGAGGAATTGGGCGCGAATGGTGGTGGCACTCACTTCGCCGTAGCAGTGGGCTCTGGGACGGTCTCATGCTGTAGAACAGCCTTCTCGGCATGCGCACTGAAGTGATGTCAGTTGAGACTGCTTCTGCAATTGGATCTAGGGCTGGCGTACTCATCGTGCTTCTCGGCGAGCGGTTTGCTAGAATCTTGACCAACTGGGCTCGTCATCTTGGGAGGATTGGGAGTGGTAGAAGCCTGTCGAGCGTGCCACACAGCGACAGCCTGGGACTTTAAGACGCGCTCAGGTTTCCCCAGGCGTGGTGCCCAGCTGTGGTCAGCTTGAGCTCAGGCGTCCCCATCCCCGCACAATACCACGGCGGGAGTAATCTTGCTGCTAGAGATAGCGTCCATTTTCTGTGGAGCATGTAAGGGCTAGCAGGGGCGGGAGCAGGCCTGCCGTTGGAGCAAGGTAGACTTGGCCCAGGGAGCGCTGCAAACCTAAACGACATCCGTTGGCTGGGTGGTGGGTGCTGACAGCGTGACTGTGGCCCTGGCGCCATGAAGCTGTGCTTAGGACGCGCGAGCACGCAACGGCTAGGTCATGGCAATGACGGAGGCGCACAATGACGGGCGCTGGGGCGTGCAGGGCACGATGATGCGTGGTGGTGGTGGTGGTGGTGGTGAGTCTGCGTGGCGCCCAGGACGCCGTCATGAGCTTGATGAGCTTGCCCTAACAGTGCGAGCTTAACTCGAATTAGCCGGTTTAGCGCCTTGGCAACGTGCACTCCACAGATTTCAAGTCTGGGGATTCTGCGCCAGCCGCCCGCCACCGGCGTGTCCGTAGTGGAGAACCCTGAGCCATCACACAAGCATGACACCACGGTCGAGCCAGCACGGCACAGGTGGTCGCGACGTCCCAGCGAGATCGGAATTTGGGTTGCTCGAAGCTGGTCAGCCAGACGAGAAGCCGAGACCGAGTCTGACGTCGCCGACTACGAGTACAGCACAACGACTGCCGCGCCGTATCCACAATGTACTGTATATACACCTCATGAGTCCCGCGACAGATGTTAGTCTTAGTGGCGAGGGGACGGTGAGGCGTCTTGTCGCGCCGCGCCCAACTGCGCCCGTGGCCGGCCAGACGTGCGCGCTCGATGAACTGCCAGCCGGTACTCGATATCTCTCCCTCGTAGCTGGAGTAATGGGCTAGCACTACACCTTCTCCGATCGGCGGATTGAAACCCAAGACGACAATGAGCACGTGAGGGACTTATTGCTAGCGCCAGCCAGATCCTACAGCATGTAGACCGCAGGGTAGTACCAGCATGACTCGGGCTACAGACCTCCAAGGCGTGTTACATCGAGAATTTTCCTGGTAGCATGTCACAGCTGGCACTAAAACAGCCATTATCTGCCCAGCCTTTCCAACCCTCTCTGTTATGGGCAAATGCAATCTCGGGCTGCGTTATGGCACACGTGAAAGTGGACAGAGACTCTATCTACATCGCCTCGTAGCTTGTCCAAAACAGAGAATGTAAGGCCAACCGTGTACCACTGCGTTGTGCCGTATTTGGAAATGTCACCAATTTCGGCATGGGAGGCCCCTCACCTCATCCCTGCGGCAACATTCCATGAACACGGTCCAAATAAACCCAAACAAAAACTCGGATTGCGTTCCCTTGATATGCCTCGGTGTTAACCATTGAGTTTCATCTCCTAGCTCTGGAGACGGAAAACCGCCTCAATCAGGTCGCAGCACTCCTCCCCTGTCAGAGCCTCAACTCTGTTATCAGCATGAGCAAGTTATCGATGCCCAAGCTGAATATTGTTCAAAGACAGCTCAGAGCCCAAACCACTTGTTTCCCTTGGACAGCCACGACAATCACCAGGTTGACCATACTGGGGTGCTTCTTCTGAGCCAGTTCCAATGCATCTCCTCCACCACGAACGTTCGAATATTCTGTACTATTTCCGGTAGTTCTGATATTCCCTCGCCCATTACGTGTTTGCATATTTAGCACTTTTTGAAAACTCGCCCCTTCTCGTCCAGTATTAATGTACGTCCACCCTCAAGTTTGCTAGATTATCCCCCCAACCCCCCAGAAACCCCACCAAAAGGAAAATAGGCGACGGCGGGCTCGGTTAGTCTTAGTGGCTGCAGGTGAGACTTACGCTATGTGCGCTGACCGCCTTGCCCGCCTCGCCAAGTATCGTGGCTGCACTTCCGACATCTGCGAACTGGGCTGGTAAAGTGCCCATCTGCACGCACTGACCACGTGCATGTCAAAGATGTCTCCTTAAGTCTGACCCTGCTAGACCCTCAATTCCGCGGCAATTACCACAGCTCATGGAATTTCACCCACTGGCAGCTTATTGCTGTAGAATTCCCAGCCCGCGAGACCATTCATAGTAATTAAACACTTCTCCCGGACGAGGAGCAATCAGTACTGTCAGCCTATCCATCATGCTGACAGTAATGCTACGTCTTTCTTTCTAATCTGAAGAACCTACAACAAAAATTCTGTTACCAGAGACAATCGAATATCAAGTGGAACACTTCACTCTCCATGTAATGGTGTTCCAGTAACGGAGATATTAATAACCTGAAATCGGAGCGTTTCCAGAGCAGCCCTTCTCACCACCCTACTGAAAGAGTGACCAGATGAGACAAGGCGTACGCCACCTCAGAATGACGAAGAAAAAAAGAAAAGGGAAAGCCTCTAAAAACTAGTGTCGCTCTCGAGAGACTTCGACACAGCTCCATTCCTAAAGATTGTAAGCGTTCCTTTATTCTTTGTATTGTGCATGATGGGATAATCATCCCTGTGCGGTGTGAGTAGAGTGTCACTAACTCTTGAATTAGTTGTGGCACACTAAAACAGTGCTCAACATTAAGGCGTAGTTTCATATTTTTTCTCAATTTGCGTGTTGTTGGTATCTTAGCAGTAAGCAAGCTTCCTTATCATAATTTAGGAGGAAATGGTTTTCAAATAGTTCCTGAATTTGACTCACTCAGGTCAAAGTACTTACACAGTTTCCAAAAAAAGGGGCATAGGCCTCAGTAACTTTTCTACAATCCGTTGTACCGTTTTAGATGTTAGAAATAGAGTCAATTATTTAGAGTCATAAAGTTTATTTACTCATTTTTACTAGGGGTGCATGTTTAGTGGATAGTGTTGTGACGTCCTGCCCGTTTCTGTGTCCGACGAGAATCGCTGGGGGGGGGGGGTAAAGTGAAATTGCGTTGCTAGTAGATGCGATACGCTAAGTAGGCAGAACTTACCCTCTACTACTTTTTCAGCAAACTTGCTCAGCCCCTAACGATTCTCATCCGACTTAGAAACAACCGGTATCTAGAAACATGCCGAAAAGTGCATCACATCACGACTGCAATCGCCATCAAAGTGGTGAAGTCGAGAAGAATTATCGAAATAGAAAACTGGGCCATATTTCTTCGCATTTGGACCAAAATAGAGCAAGGAATGGTTCCTGTCCTGTGTGGATTAAGATAATTAATCTACAATTTCTCCCTCTGCACTTTTCTCGCCTCACCCGCAGCCACCACCTCGCCAAGCCCATACTCTTCCGCCAGTACCTCCGCCGCAATTTCGCCCAAGATATATGCCGTAGACTGGGTATGTGCGTTGATAACAAAAGGGCAAACACTCAAATCCACGACTCGGCATCCAGTTAATCCGAAAATCTTGAACCTACTATCCACCACCGCATGTTCTGCATTGGTTCCCATACAAGCCGTTCCAGACATATGCCATGAACTCCGCAGATTTCTCCTAATGCTTTCCCATATTGCTTCATCCGAGTCGTCTTGGGGGCCTAGTTTTTGGAGCGTTCTTGAAGCGAAGATAGGTGCAGACATTATGCGCATGGTTTCGCGCACGCCCTCGACCATAGCGCGACGGTCAAATGGATGCGTAAGGAATCTAGGATTGATTATGGGAGCATCAGAGGGATTCGAGGAATGAAGGGTGACAGTTCCCCGAGATTGGGGATTCATAATAAGGCATACGGCGCCAAAGTGAGTTGTTGTATCACTTGGCTCGTAGTCGAAGAAGGAGGCTGGAGAATGCTGTTTAGATCAGCCGAGAGCAACACTTTGTATTCTGACACTTTACACTGACTGATGCAATTTCCATCAGAGGAACAGTAGGTTTTTCCATGTGTTCTTGTGTCCGCTTGGGCAAATTTTGAAACTCCGGCGAAGACATGACATTTGGCAGCTTGAACCATCCCATGGGGGTGGGACTTTGGGATACGCAACCTGTTTGCATATTGGTATCTTTCTTCATGACAATACCGGCTGCCGAAAAGCAATGATCCTGGAGGTTCTGTCCGATCTTGGGTAGATTGTGTATTATTGGAATGCCGTGATTTTGTAGTTCTTCGGCGGGCCCAATTCCAGAGAGCTTGAGGGTTTGTGGCGTGTTCAAAGCACCACCTGAGATAATGACTTCTTTGCACGCAAGTAGTCTGCGATTATCGATTGTCTGTACCCCGACTGCCTTTTTTCCTTGGAACAGAATTCGTGCAACTGGTGCATTTAGTAATATTTTTAAATTTGGTGGTGGCTGTGAAAGATAGGCGCTTGCGGAAGTAGCTCGGATGCCTTTGGCAATACAAACACTGCCCATGCCCATGCCAATAGGGTCACCATTGTTGACGTCTGGATTGATTCGATGTCCACTTTGCTCTGCCGCAATGAAAATGTCATTGATGTCTGAAACCCAGGCATCCCCATAAGTGAGATTGAGGTTCCCAGAAGTGCTGTGCTCTGTTGGTAGTCAGTCAGCGTGCTCTCTTAAGCATGTCATAACTATCTTACCGTCAGGCCTTGTGCCTAACCATTTTCTCATCTTGTGGTCGGGGATTGTGGAATCAAGGTTTTCCACCTTTTGCAACACTCGGCGCACATTTTCCCACCCAAAACGCGTGTCTCCAACTATACTCGCCCACTCATTGTAGTCATCTTTTGGTCCTACGGTCCACCCACAGAAATTAATCGCCGTGGAGCCTCCCAAACCTTTACCCCGAGAATAATCTATCTCTTGCCCCGAGAGATGATCTTGGGGAGTGGTCTTGTACCCCCAATTAAGGGGCGAGTTGGGCGCAAATGCGACATTGAAGCGATCTAGGCCAGACAAATGGGCGGTGTCTGAATTTGAAGATCCTGCTTCGACAAGGAGGACAGAAGGGGCGGCAGGCGTATGAGCGAGGCGTGATGCAAGGACTGCACCCGAAGCGCCAGCTTGAATTGCAACGTCAGAACCGTATCCTATTCTGAACCTCATAGGTTTGTGTATAGTTTACAGTGTCCATATAGGTATCAACTCAAAAGTTCAAGCAAACGTACCTCCTACAATAATGAAATCATACGAGCAGTTCATGTTGAGAATACACACAAACTTTGTATGATTTCGATCTTTTCTGTGAAATACGGGTACCACTTTCGTTCTACAATCCTACTATTCTCTGGATGAAAAATGCGGGCGCTAGCGCTGAATCGGGAGAAGTACCTCAGTCACGAGATTCCGCTATGTTCACGCGAGAAGCCCTACCAATAGACGCCTTTCTCAACCTGAAACATCGGATACCTGTTGCGGCGAGCGGATGTCTGTGTTGCGACGATGATCGATCCCAAGGCCAGCGTCACGGGAGACGGGCAGCCTGAAGATGAAGTTGACCACCCCGCTTGGATACAAGCTTCCGCGCCCTAGCTTCCCCAACGAGATGTTCAACACCAATCCTACCATGAATTATTTGCTCCAAATCCAACCACCTCGACCATCATGCTAGATATCTAGTATTGAAGTTCATATGCTTTGGCGGCGTTTCTACCAAATCAGCCTCTTCTTTGGGTATCTAGTGTCGGGTAGAATGTTTTATGTCTTTAACAAGATTTCGCCCTCCCATCCCCCCATGGTTGATTTTGCAGGCTAGCTTCGGTATTCGTGGATCGAGAATGGTCAAAAGTGTATTGGGGAGCCTGGAAAAGGATACGGTTATGGCGAAAGAGACTAAGCTAGATATTTAGAGGGCGTGCATGGGAAAACGATGAGGTTTTTTCTTATTCTTTGGAAGAACATATTTCCGTTTCCTAGATCATATACTCTCTCTCTCTCTTCCCCACCAAATGCAATAACATGATTTATTTCTTAAGAGGGTTCAAGGGGTTTGGCATAATCTGACTGGATTGTGGATTTGGTTCCCATTATCACGTAGCCCATAAACTTGCGATTTTTCTGCATGACGAGAATCAAAACTAGTACTCCTCATGTGGAACGGTATGAATAATGAATGATATCATGGGTGAATTAACAACCATCATCGTGCTACCGACAACAGGAATATATCTACTAGGCTGATTCTAGCAAGACGACGAAAATGACCTCCAATCAGCAATAACTAACCACCTTACACCTACACGTCGCTAAAACCATTTGCATCCAACACTCGCGTTCAGGTTACCAGCATCCGACAGTTGGTGCAAAGGAACGCAAGCAACTATCCGAACCCTGCGGCAATGAGTGCCGATGATATTGCCCCACCAAAGCTCTCCCCCTCTAGTCTAATTACCCCTCCATTATTGCGGCTTCGGAACTACTGGAGCTCTTGAGCTCCGGTTGCTTTGATATCTATACGAATGAAACTACTTTTTTATATAATAACAGCATCGTATTCGTAAATTTGAGCTGTTGACATACCGGTACAGGGAAAGAAGGCAAAAAAAAAAAGATATGAAGACTCCAATTGTAACAGAGCTGTTCATCAACAATAAGCTCCTCCCGGCATCGGACAAGGGCACCTTTGACCTTTATTCACCACATACCGGAGAGCTTGTCGCAAAAGGTACGCCACCCTTTTTGTGATTGCAGCGTCTACATTCGCTGACCATGGTTCCTTGATTACAGTTGCAGAGGCCTCTCTCGAAGATGTCGAAACCGCGGTATCGGCTGCTGAAGCCGCTTTTCCCTCATGGAGCTCACTGTCGCCAGCAGAGCGCGGCAAGCCTCTCAAAAAGATGGCCGACCTTGTCCTCTCCGAGAAAGACGAACTGGCCGAGCTTGATGCCATCGCCATGGGCCGACCCGTCAGCACCTTTATCGATTCCTTCTACGCAGCCACGCACTTTAACTACTTCTCTGAAGCCGCGTATCCACAGGGACACACTAGTTTGAATACCCCGGGGTTCTTGAACATGAGTCTACGGCAGCCCTTTGGCGTGGTAGCCATCATCATCCCGTGGAATGCGCCTCTGATCTTCTTCTCGAAGAAAGTTGCCCCTGCTGTTGCAGCGGGTAACTGTGTTGTGCTGAAGAGTAGTGAGAAGGCACCTTTAACAGTGAGAACCCCGCTGCAGCCCCTCTCCCCAAATCACTTTGCAGAATACTGATGAGCTGAGAACTAGTCGTGGAAAGTATCCCAGTGGATTGAGAAATGTGGATTCCCCCCAGGCGTCATCAACGTACTGTCAGGACACGGTCACATCTCTGGCCAAGCCCTTGCTTCGCACATGAAAGTCCGGGCTCTCTCCTTTACAGGCTCAACCCGTACAGGCCGTGCCATTCAAATCGCTTCGGCACAATCCAACTTGAAGAAGATTGTCTTTGAGCTCGGCGGAAAAGGCCCAGCACTCATTTTCGATGACGCCGATCTCGAACAGGCAGCACGAGAGACGGAGAACAGTATTATGTGGAACTCTGGCCAGACGTGTATGGCCAATTCGAGGATCTATGTGCAAGAGAGTGTGAAGGAACAGTTCACAGAGATGTTTACTAAGCTGGCAAAGGCCCGGAGGCTGGGTGATCCCACGGATCCGAACACAAATCACGGACCCCAGGCAGATAAAGTGCAGCATGAGAATGTGAACAAATACATTGGCATTGGGAAGGAGGAGGCAGGCTCCACCATTAACCTAGGCGGGGAGACACACGGTGTAGAGGGGGGTGAAAAGTCGCTCCTGGTACACCCTGTCATCTTCACCGATGTGCCAGAGTCTTCACGTGTTGCGAAGGAGGAGATCTTCGGGCCGGTGGTCATGATTAACACATTTGCTACAGAAGATGAGGCCATCAAGAAGGCGAACGATAGCGAATTCGGACTGTATGCAGCGCTGTATACAAAAGACTTGGAGAGGGCAATGCGCGTGGGCAAGAAGTTGGAGAGTGGGATGGTGGGGGTGAACTGTGCAGCTCCAACCGGGTCGTGGGATTTGCCGTTTGGTGGGTGGAAGGGTAGTGGGACGGGCAGGGAGAGCCTGTTGGAGAGTATGGATCATTATCTGGAGGTGAAGAGCATGTATGTTAGAGTAAGTGGAATTGGCGGTTAGGATATATATGCTGCGAAGAGTAGTCTTAGTAGTGTTGGTTCAAGAAGGGCTTCGATCGAAGGAGGAAGCCAATGCTTACGCACGGGACTGCAAGCCTCCCCTGTCCCGGTGATAGCTCTAGTACAAGTACAATACGTCAGACCCATCCCGATGGGTGGCGGGGCTGCCCGACACTCTGTCTATGGCTTATTCTCGCGCCATCAATACCAAGTATTCGTATCAGGCTATTCGACATCCTGGGCATTGGTAGTGAGGGGTCGGAGGGGTAGCTCTTCGGAAAGCTGCTTCCGATATCATCGGCACGCGTTGCCGATGGCAAGGTGTTGTGATTGCGGGAAACGACAGTGTGGTGGTTGTCGGCAGCAGATGGCTAGAGATGGGACATTATGGGACGAAAGCAAAGGTTAAAGGTGCTTTGGTGTGCAGCCTTGCCACAAGATTGAAGAAGCTCTCTACACGCTTGACTTGGAGGAGAAATCACAATCCAACAACCAGCACACGTCGAACTTATTAGCAAAGTAAGCCCCTCCATTTCCAAGGCGGGTTCGCACTCGGGCTCCCTCCCCCTGAATACATGCAGATGCCAAACTACCACGCCTCGCCGCGGGGGGCCTTTGCGGTGATCCTCCCATCGACCAATGTCGCCGTCGAAGCCGAATACGCCCAGATGCTGGTCCCCGGCATCTCGTGGCATAGCGGGCGCATCTACATCAAGAACCCCGTGCTCGACTCGGACGCCGCCTTTGACCAGTTCATGAAGGACCTGCGGCTCGAAATCGGCGCGGCAGTGGCCAACGTCATGACGGCTGCGCCCGACTTCATGGTCATGGGGATGAGTTCGGAAACGTTCTGGGGGGGGATCGAGGGCGCCGCCAAGTTCGAGGCGATGATGGGGGAGCTGTCAGGGGGCTTGGACATCACGACGGGAGCGCAGGCGGTGAATGCAGCGCTGGAAACGGTGGGGGCAAAGCGGATTGGGGTCATTACGCCGTACCAGGCGGTCGGCGACGCTCAGGTACGGGCATATCTTACTGAAGTTGGCTTCGACGTGGCTGGTGTGCATGGGCTGAAGTGTCCCACGGCCAAAGCCATCGCGGACGTTGGGCCCGAGACGCTCAAGAAGGCGTTCAGGGAGGTGGACGGGCCGGACGTGCAGGCGCTGGTGCAGGCGGGCACGAACCTGTTCTGTGCAAAGGTTGCCGCCGCCATGGAGCTGGAGCTGGGCAAGCCCGTCATTGCCATCAACACGGCGACGGTGTGGCACGCGTATCGCACACACGGGATCCGGGACCAGATCAAGGGGTTTGGGTGTTTGCTGGAACGGTACTGAGGGGCTGGGCTGGGAGTGTTGGAGCGTTCGGGGGCGTGGGAGCATGGGAGCGTTGCAGTGTGGCAGCTTGGGAGTTGTTGCTTTTGATGGCGGATTCCAGCAGCATGGTAGCCGCAGATGCCGGGGACATGTTGACTCGCGCTGTGGCCGTGCGCTGCCTGCCCGGGCGTTGGTGTCGCTGGGGGGGGGGAGAAGTGTGTATGTGTGTATGTGTGTGAGTGCGAGTGAATTCACACAG